>CDMY01000592.1:167852-191102 GCA_001179505.1 Vitrella brassicaformis | reverse complement strand
CACCCCCCCCCCCCCTTCTCACGCTCTTCATATCACCTGACGCCTCACTGCCTGGCTGTTCAGCATGAGCGGTGACCTGGAAGTGGCCATTCAGCTGGGCTCTGATGAGGTGAGAATCGGCTCGGCAATATTCGGAGAACGCGTCCGGAAGGGACCCCCGTCTGGCTGACCTGATTAAGGCTTCTCTGCATGGATGTGTGCCGTGCATGTGTTTACTGATAACTGTAATGCATTCATGTGACTCTTGGTTCCCGCGGCGGAGGTCGGCGAACCCAGCAATCCATGCGGCCATGGGAAAAATCACCGTGGGGGGCCGATCGAAGCTCGCATGAGGAACAATTTCCCCCGCCAGTATGAGCAGTGAGGTGGAGGAGACCCTTGCCCGCATCAAACAGCACCGCGGCGTTAGTGGCATCGTCATCGTGAACAGCGAGGGCGTGCCGATCCGCTCCACACTCGACAGCAAGATGACCCTACAGTATTCGGCGCTGGTACCGACCTACATGCACGACAGACACCACACCACTGCCTACCGACACGCCTCTCCTTGCTTTCGTCGGTCCAGATATCCCAGCTCGCCACCAAGGCCCGAAGCGTCGTTCGTGACCTGGACCCACAGGTCAGTCAGGCTGCATCGCATCCAGGGAGGGAGGGAGGACAGAGGGCAGGCAGGCAGACAGACAACAGGAGGGTCGGGGCTTGCTCCAATTTGTATATCCAATAATCATGCCTTCCTTGGGTGTCCACTGGCTGGTTTCATCCACACAGAATGACCTGACGTTTCTGCGTGTGAGAAGCCGCAAGCACGAGATAATGGTTGCCCCTGACCGCGACTACATCCTGATCGTCATCCAGGACCCCAATGTGGACCAGGTAGGCAAGGCAACGTATTAGCGTGTCGGGCGGCAATGTCATGGTCTCGTCCGTCTCACCAGGCACAGGCGTGAAGTGAACAGATCCGCACATCTGCCTAGCCTAGGTCTGTCTTTTGTCCAAGTCAATCAATAAGTGAATGAATGCATCCGTGTCTGTCTGTCTGTTCATCGTCCTACAGGTTGGTATGCGTCCAATCAATCAATGTTCGGTGGCCTGGCCAAGCGTGGGTGTAGTGTAGTGCGGATGATAGATCTATACGTATGCGGACTGACTGAAATGCATGCTATGCTGTCTTGGCGGCTGACTTACGAAGCTATCTATCTATCGTGAATTGAACTCATCCTTGGAAGTAAAGTGTGCGCATCGCATCGCATCCAGAGCGTCATCGCCCACATGACGCATGACAGCTCAAGCCACAGCATGCACCGATAGCCACAATGTTGCGTCAGCCACACGACACACACAGACACCAGGACCTGCAGCAGACAAGCACCCATTACCGCCCAGACAGACACCACAAATACAAAGTGGGGACATGTCACACATACATACCCATCGATAACGAGTGGGTTTGTGATTCTGGTTCACGACGGACCTACCTGTAGCGCGAGGAGCCCAGTGAGAGGCCAGTAGGTAGAGTTCTCAGCCCTGCAGCTCTCTTCCGATGGCAGATCCCGCCCTTCCACACACGCCGACTTCAGCTGGTGAACCGAATCGTTTGGACGCTTGTCGCTCGCCGCAACACGATGCCGTACCGCACCGCCCTCACTCGTTGCGCCGCCGCGAATAGCCTCACCACTGCAAGGAACACCACCATGAGCGCCATTTCCACCCTCTGTCTTGCGTCGCTGAGTGCCGCTGCGTCGGGTCCGTCCCATCCCCAGCAGCACAAGGGCGACCGCACACGGCACCAGGGCTGTGAGGTGAGCGGCCCACCTGCTGTCATTCTCGGCCGTGCTCGTCACCTCGAGGCCTGCCAGCCGCTCAAGAGCGGATGGCAGATTCCAAGTCAAGGCGAGCTGCTTGTCGCCTCCCCCACGTGGGGCGTATCGGAGAACAAAGGGCGACTCGAATAGCAGGGTAGGCTCGTGCTGGGACTCTCGCATCAAGGTGCGGAACTGCTGCGGCGGGAGATCCATCTGATTAACCATTGAAACACACATTACACACACACACACACACTCGCACATCGGTTGGGTCCCGCACAAACGGCATGGGTTCGCCTGTACATCTGCCGTTCTGTCTGCCTGTCTGTCTGTCTGTCTGTGTTTCCGCCCATGCCAATTGTGTGTGTTTCCTGACTGACCGGTGTGTCTTCTGGTCGCAGGTGACAGCAGGCCATAAGCCACCAGGTGTAGGACAGGGCTGGGATGCGCATCACGACCATAAACAAGACGCCAGCCAGCAGCCCAAGTCGCCACTCCACGGCCGGGGACCTGCCGCTCCTGGACTCCGTTGCATGCATGGCCGCCAGCGTCGCGACAAAGGCACCCAGCAGAGCCATGGAGGGCGATAACAAGAGAAGAAACAAAAGCAATACCGGCCCCACGAGCTTCCCCATCACCCAGCTCAAGGCGCGGCAGCAGCGCCCCGGCATCGGGCAGCACCAGGGAGACGTGACGATCCAAAGTATCAGCTCCGACACAGCGATGAGAGAGTTTGCGAGCAGCACCCCGAGGGCGTGAAGCAAGGCCAGGAGGGCAATGGGGGGGCTTGGCGGCCGGAAGAGGTTGCTGCTGAGGGGCTTGTCGAGAGTTGATTCCATCACGGGCAGTAGGTGCGTGAGCTGGGTGCTTGCCATCCCCCATACTATGGTCCCCGCCCACTTCCCTGCCCACTGAAGCAATGGCTTTCTTGCCCGCGGCGCATCCGGAGGCTTCACGCAGAACGCCCTGTACGCCGCCTGCAGAAATCCATCCGTCCATCCATTCAACCATCCACCACATCCCATGTGAGGGAGGCGGTGATCGATTAATCGACGACAGACAGAGGCATGCGTGCGTACCGATGCCGTGTGTAGGAGCAGATAGCCGACAGCAGCAGCTGCAATGTAGGGGAAGTAGAGCCGCCCCACCTCGGTCCAAAAAGTGCTCCAGTTGGCAGAAATCTTAAGATTGACAGCCACACGAGGGTCCCTGACGATGCCGACCGTGTAGCCCGCAGACGTGCCGTTTGCTGGCAGGAATCTCGGTGTGAACACATCTGGGTCACTCTCCGCATCCATCATCCCCCTTGCCCTCCCTTGCTGCAGGATGCCGTGACGATCCGCCGACATCGATGGTAAATGTACCCCACCATGAGGCTCCAGCGGCACGTTCGTCAAAGGCAGGTGTCTCGGTCGAAAAATGGCCAGAGTGGATGGTCCCCATGCCATGAGTGTCGGCACCAGCCCCGCCGCGACGGCAGCCAGGGCATCAGTCACATTGGTCCCATTGGCACGACGCTGGATGGTTGAGGCCACGTCCACATTCAGGCTGATGTCGCACGGCAGCAGATGCCCCATGCCCTCTGGGATCGGGAGAGGCACACCCACGGCGGCTCTGCCAGGCGGCACGTTGATCTTCAGCGGGGAGATGGCAGACCACAGCCACCGCCACACGCTGCCGCCGTGGGAGCCCTTGTTGCCCGTGTGACTGCTCTTGGTATGGGTGTTGCAGCTCTCCTCCATCCAGGCTTGCGAAGACGGCGGCCGGCTGGTATGCTTGTGTCGGGTTACACGAAGGTTGGCAGGGCCCTCGACCGCCCACCAGCACATCTTGGAGGGATAAAAGCGGCTCAGGGGACGCACTACCGACCAAGACACTGGAGAGCAAGTCGGACACAAGAAAGACACCACACCAGGGAGGAGGGAGGGAGACAGGCACTTTACTCCAGCAGCCGGCCGGGTGCGCTGTAGCGGCCCGAATATGCATACATCCATACCTTGATTGCTGGGTTGCGAAGCCACATGGAAGTATCTGTCGCACCGCATTCGATCACGTGGCCGAAATGACCCGGTGCCGCCCTCAGCGAGAGAAGCGTTGACATCAGCTGACAGAGACACACACATGGTACCAACCATACGCCAATGGAGGCATACACACGCTGCGGTTGCTCCACCCTTGCCCGGCTGGGTAGATGGCTGACCTGGTGGTTCCTTCACGACGAGCGAGAAGGCTGTCCCGTTGCTAACATGGTGCTCAAATGTGACAGGCACGCCGCCATCCATCGCCCACACGGCCAGCCCAGGTGACAGCAAAGGCAGAGAGCCTCCGGTCGTTTGGTCCTTGTGTGGAGAGGGCTCCTCACCCCACCCGCCGGATCCGCACCACCTCCCATATCTCAGTGCTTTAATGTGCGGAAGGTGGGTGTGCTGGATGTCCATGCAGTCGGCGAGGCGGTCCGCCTCGCCTCGAGCCACCAGGTGCAGAATGTTGGAGTAGTGGCGGAGAAGAGGCGTGACGAAGATGATGTTGACGTGTGTTAACAGCACGTGGCTGTCGGACAAGTCAGATGTCATCACCTGCACCCACCCACCCACCCACCCATCAATCCATCCATCCATCCACCAGACGGACACCAGGTCACACCACACCGGCCCCTGAGGGACTCGCTGGCCAGCTGGCAAGCAGCATTAGACGCCCGACGGGTGTGGTGTGTGGGAGTTGACTGCTTACGTACGTGGTGGATGGGGTTGAACAATCCGTTCGTCCTCCTCCATACGTGTGGGACGACGGTGCTCTCGGGCGGCACCGACCGATCCTTGATGCCCGAGGCCAGCACCACTAGAGGCAGCTGTCGCGGTGGTTGCCCGCTATCCCTGTCTGGTCTTGCACCCCCCCCAGCATAGAGCGAGTTGAAGAGGGTGACCAAGGCCGGGTCGAAGAGCAGCGGATGGCCCGACAGCGGCGGATTGAGGAGCACTACACCACTCAAAGACTCGACGAGCTCCGGCTGGTCCTGTAGCGCCTGACAAAACACACCAACCAGCACAGCACAGCACCCAGATCAGATAGATGGGCGGCCGGCCTCTGCCCGCGGATACTTACGTACGGCACACATACGTACGTACGTACCTGTATACCTTAAGGACGCTTAGGGATCCCATTGAGTGTGCGAGCACCGTCACCCTCACCCCTGGCCTCCCGCGAGCGGCATACAACCCGCGAATGACGCGCAAGGCATCAGCCACGAAGGCGGCCTACATACGGCAAGACACATCGAGAGCGTCAATGTGTATGACGTCCTCCTACACAGCTGTCTGTGTGTCTACCATAGACAGGCCTGCCAAGGGTGTGTTGTTTGGCCCCCACCACGGTTGGTTCCTCCCTCTACTGACTCTCCCACCCACCCACCGACCTGGTTATGGACGATAGAGGGGTGGAGTGAGGAGGGCTCATTGTGGAAGTCGACTGTGAAGAACTTGAGGTAGGCCGCCTGGTTGGCATCTCGACAGCAGGAGCACGGCCCGGCATTGGTGAGCTGAGCCACCGGCAGCGGCTGCTTCCAGCTGCCCTGCGCGCCATGCACAAACAGCACCGGGCTGTGGGAGGCCTCCAGGGACGTCGGCTGCCCCGCAGAGATGCGCCGCGACTCATTGATCTCTACCAACCCGTAATGCGTCCCTGAGTCAACCACCAACCAACCAACAACATGGGGCGGCGGACGCAACGAATAAATAGATGCTCCTCTCCATGCCACCCGTGCATTCATCAGCCACCTGGTGTCGGCTTGTTGTCGACGTAGCCATATCCTTTGAGCAGATTGTACGTCGTCTGATCATGGATAGTGGCGCACAGATCCATCCACTGCGTTGTGTGACTGACGCCTTGTTGACCTGGTCGTATTGCCCTCCCAGCAGATAAAACGCAAAGACGGCGGCTGCCACAACACACCACCATCTGGACACCATCGTCCACATCGGCCTGCATGTTAAGCTCGCATTCGAAAGAAGTGGGAAGGATCGAATCCATGGCCCACACGCACAAAGCGCGGGCTTGAATACACTGTGTGTGAGCATTCATTCATCAGTTGTTCGATTGGTCACTGATCACTCCACAGGTGGTCGCCTTGAGTCAACAGGGCGAAATCGACAGATACAAATATCCCGCCGCAGTTGCGATGTGGCAATTCTCCATACCTTTTGATGAGACGTACTCATGTAAAGGACGACGTATAGCCAGACGACCACAGCACACGAGGGTAATTTTAATTGTGAGGGCAGAGCACATGTCATGAGTTGCACATTCATGTTCATGCGCTGTAAGCACATCAACAAACCAGCAAGCTAGTCAAAAAAGCCAAACTACATACATACCTGCTGTCTTAAAGACCCACAAGCAATATACCTACAGACATGTCTACCTATCCATGGGCAGGTAGGTGGATCGGACGAATGCGCCAGCAAACAGCAAATACATGTCCTGAGTGTGGATGAATCAGATCAGACCGGGAAGCTGAAACCAGATGGCTGGGTGAGCCTATTGGGTCGTTCCCTAAAGGCAAAGACCTCCAGCTCACAGAGAGACAGTATCCTATCGGTGGGTCCCTGGGGCAAGACCGCCCAGATGTGTCTTCCCTCAGGGGCATTGAGGCACTCGCTGTGTGAACCGGCCTGGAGGGAAGTCAGGGTTGTCGAACTCTAAGGCACACCGGCTGTTGCCCTCATCGTCGTACGCAGCCAAGCTGTCACCCACCCAAAACTCCACGTTGTCCAACCTGACATACATACATCGATGACACGGACGCCTACCGCCCCACTGCCTGTCCCGCATCCCCCTCGCTCCCTCCCTCCCTTGTGTCTGTCCTTCCTGCCTGCCTCCCACCAGTCTGAGTTGTTATTTCTGTTGAGTACCCGCACCGCACCGACAATGTACGAGGCGTTGAACGTCACCCGGAGCCACGGTTCAGCGGCAGGGGCGCTCTCCGTACAATTAGCAGGGTCGGCCGACGTGTTGCCGTCCACACATAATTCCGCCCGTCCCTTGCCGTCAGGTCTGGGCGGCTCGATCTGCGATGGACGGTCGCGTGCGATGTTGCGGGGCATGAGGGAGGCGATGGCTTCCCTCTGCAGCAGTGTTGGTGGCTGCCGTCGGACGGCATCTTCGTACTCTTCTTCGAAGAAGGCCCACACCTCCACCTCACATAGAGACAACACCTTGGAGGGCGAACCGGGCAAAACCACCTGCACAACACACACATACACACATACACACATACATGCATACATGCTAACGAAATCCAATGGACACGCAGTGAATATGCACCCACCCACAATACATGCCATGCCGACTGGCGCATACATGGACTCACTCACTCACTCACTCAGATGGCCGGCCAGTCAGAGTGTGAGTGAGTGATAGAGAATCTCTCCGCCTCTCTGCCCAGGTTGCCAACTGGGACTGGCTGACTGACTGACAGACTCACTGACCCAGAGGTATTTGCCTGCGGGGTATCTGGCTTTGTATGTGGGTGACATCGGTGGGGCCCAGCCGTACTGTACGAGGTCCTGACACTCCACCAGGGTGGTCCCTCGCTCCTTCCAGGTCTTCTGGTACCCACCCTTGGGAATGCACGGCATGCTCCCTGACGCACGGAACGAGCAGTCGTCGCTCCCAACCCACACCTGAGCACCCTGCAAACTGGAAGGGAGCAACCAACACCACACACACACCGGCCAGCAAAACAACAGATAGACAGACCGACAGACAGGCGGGCAGGGAGACGTTGGCGGGCTGCATTCACTTGACGCCACGCAGGCACCTCCCTCCCTGCCTTTCTTGTGCGTAGGTACCTTTTCCTCGCAGTGATGGAGACCCCCCATATGGGCGTTTTGGCGTCGTCCTCGAGGTCCACACGCCACCATGGATCCCAGCCCTCATCCTGCACACAGACAGACACAAACACAAATACAAACACACGTCAGTCAGTCCCTCGCATACATGCATACATGCATACTACCTGCATATCCACACACGCGAGCACCTGACTGACTGAGCTCACCGCCTTTGTATGTGTGCACGCCCCCGTGATTTCGCTGACGTCGGTGTTGCCGTCCACCGCCAAATATGCCCCATCACCGTACTCTGTCGAGCTCTGCACAGTGGGCCTGCGGCAGGCAGGCAGGCCAGCCCACAACACACAAAAAGCGAGACAGACAGACACAAACAGGCACACAAGGAAGGAAGGAAGGAAGGAACAGACAGCCAGACGGGGAGAGGGTATATATGACACTTGTGCGTCTACGTGCTCCCTCCCTCCCTCCCCGACTGACTTGTTGGCGGCCATGTTGCGCCTGGTAAGGACTTTTTCCTCCGGGGCAATGGTTTGGAGTGGGACGTTAGGTGTGAAGGGGAAGACAATGTCGCCCTTTGGTGGCGGCAGGGTGGGCTGTGCGGGGCAGATGCACGAGTACAGGATCAGCTTGTACTTGTCCACCCCCTCACACGGCAGCATGTTCTCGTCATTCGGATTTTCAATCTGGCAAATCGTCTGGTTGTTGCACATCGACCTGACCGTCGGCAGTGATATGTAGCCAGACAGACACCACACACGCCCATTGCCACGAGTGACACCCACCCACAAGGACGGCTTACGCGACTTCTTGTGTGATGTCTGTGAAGGCACATGCGTCTTCGTCGAAGGAGGGTGTGGGTCTGCACTGGTTGGCCTCCCGCCGACCGTACCCGGCGAAGTAAATGTCGAGTGACTTGCCCAGCTCACAAGACACAAAGTCGTTGCTCTGGTCGCACACCACTCGGGCGGCCATCGAGGGAGGTAATGCCGCCACCGAACAGTCGCCCGGCACACGCAGAGGCGGGAGGGGCCGGCTGCTCGGCGGAACCTTCTCTGAAACACACACAAACGTACAATGAGGCAATGAAACAACCGATACATGTACACAGACACAGATGGCTGGGTGGATCGATACATGTACGTGTGTCACCCATCCGCCGGCATGCATGGAATGGGTGTATAGGTGATTGAGGTATACATACGCACCCACCCGGCACCCCACAGTGGCAGAGGTATTGTATCTGCAGGTACTTGGGCCCTGCGCAGGGGCTGCCAAAGTAGTCCTCGTGCGCAAACACCTCACAACGCCGCTGAGTGTCACACGCGTCCCTTTGCGCACACACACATACACACACAGAGAGAGACACAGAGACAGACAGACAGACAGACAGAGAGACAGGCAGACAGGCAGACACATCGTGGTGGTGGTGCCGGTGTGTGCCAGGGCTTGCAGTGTGTCGCAGGGGTGGCTTGTGTGTCGGGTCGATGCACCCCCCGTCTACCTTGCTTACTGCAGTTGTTTGGTGACGTCTACGGTGCAGTTGGGTGTGACAGCGGTTGGGACGCAGACGGCGTTGTCCCTCCTGCCGAACCAAGCGTCAAGGATGCATATGCCCTTGATGGCATGCATCTGGGGGCAGTGCAGGTAGTCGTACTCATCCTCGGATATCACCAGCTCCTCCAAACTGTCATAGCACTTCGGCGCCGTCCACGACGCATCAACCGACCTCCTCACGGCCCCGTGACTGTTGAGAATGTGCTCCAGGTCCTCCCGCGCACTGCCTGTGTGGGCTGCCGATAGCCTCGACTGGAAGAGGTCGTAGACAGTGGCCTTGCGGCTGTCTTGTTGGACCAAGGAAGGTTGGTGTGGGGCTTGCAGGGGGGAGTCGTACCCAGGCAGTGCAAAAGGCCCCGTGGAGGCGGGCATGAAGCGTGCAGCCCTGGACACCGATACTTGCACCCACAACGCTGCCAAATGCAATAGCTGCATCTCAGCGCGGCAAATATTTGGGGCCCAGGGATCGGGGCAGAAATCGCGAAGACCGGCTGCCTCGCATGATGAAAGTTCCCTCCTCCGTCGGCTGGCGGGACTCGCTAAGCGTTCGCCGTTCCCGAAATGCATGCAAAGCCCCCAAGCTCGCATGAAACAACGGAACCGAAGGGAGTAGCTTCAAGTTGGCCCCAATGAAATGCATTTCATTCCTCATCATCAAGGTCCATCTGCTGCGCATATAGTTCCGCTGGCGCGAAGGATGACGTCCCTTTCGCTTGCCTGCCTGTCTTTGCCACTCTCCCTGCTCTGTGCACAGCTTTGCCGGTATGCAACTGGCCGCCATCATCCATATCCATATCCCCTTGGTCCCCATCCTGCCACTCTCCCTGCTCAACATCTCCATCTTCCTCATCTTCCTCATCTTCCTCATCTTCTTCATCTTCCTCATCTTCCTCCTCGTCCATGCTCATGGCCCCATCGTCACTCCCGCCGATATCCGGGTAGTCACGCCTCAGCTCAGCCATCAGGAACTCATCTATCTCGGCCTCCTCGGCCTCTTCACCCACATCCACACCCACACCTCCCGCTGCTGTTGCCGCCTGCTCGTCACCGGCCGCAGCTTGGGACCGCCGGAGCTCCTGATCGAGCCACGAGTTGAGGTTCGTCGCAGGGTCTGCCGGCAGCGACTCCATCGCTGCTGGATCCGTGACATGGGCGGCACCCTGGCGGAGCCTGCCGTCGGCCATCGCACTGAAGATGGTCGGCTCCCACATGAAACAACGTGACGCACCAGAGTACTCAGGATCTGACACCGACACCCACACACATGCACACATACACTCCCATCATCTGAACGTCGGGACACGGTCGGTGTTGTTTATGCGTGGCCGTCCGTCCGTCCGTCCGTCCCTACCTCTTTTGAGAGGATCATAGTCTCCCCCACTGGTTGTGCGTAAGTGCTTGTGGCCGGTGTGTTGGGTGTCCACATCGCCGTCCCCCTCCCTGTCATCCACCGTGTCTCGGAGTGCAGCATCGGGCTGCTGCAGCACCTTTTCCACCAAGAGCTGCGGGAGGGCCTTGAGTGTGGTGCTGGCGGTCCGGAGGGCTTGGTAAGCCATCTCGGACCTTTCGTGCATGCCGACTTGCAGCAGGCGCTTGAGGATGGCCACCGACGTGTTGATGGGCACACCATGGTCCGGCTGCAGGCACTCTCGCAGCAGGGTGAATAGAGTCATTGCGTTGGACGAGCGGTAGATGTCCCGGTTCAGCAGCTGCTCATACAGCAGACGGTAGAACCGATGCGAATCCACCCTGCACAGCACAACACACGGTGTGCCACACTCAGACCATTCACATGTACACAGCCAGCGAACCAATCGACGTGACATACACATGTATGTCCACGTACTTGAATGCATTCGTTATCCTGAAGAGGAGGCTCAGCAGCGAAATGCGGAGGGAAGGTGTGGGCGCCACATGACTGAACCAACCAGCCAACCAACACGACAGACAGATAGATGATAAGACACCCGAACACCGCAACTGTGTGCCCATCCGTCCATCCATCCATCCATACCCACCTGACTTTGAAGAGGATGTCGATCTTGGAGGCCAGGGCGCCGCTGAAGGCCTCACTCTCGACGAACGGAAATGCACGGTTCATCCCTGCACCGCACCGCAGGAACCCATCCCATCCACACGCATACACACGTACACACAGGAAACCGGGTCGGTGCTGCGCTGCGTCAGGCATCCCCAGCTCCCTCTTCTGTCTATGTGCTGGTGTGAGTGTGCGCAATCACCCACCCGTGAGGACGGCCTTGAGGAGTCGGCTGTCGGCTTCGCCCACTACCACCACACGCGGGCTGCCTTTGGTCTCTCTCGGCCTCGACGATGATGAATCGGCCATGCCGTCAGCGGCCGTCGACCCGAAGAGCCTCTCGAACACCAATAGATACAGCTTGAACATCTGAACCCATGCATCCATCCATCCATCCACGCAGGCCTCTGATCTGAGAGAGCCACTTCGATGCCTGACTACCTCTCCTGCAAGGTCCTGCTCGCCCCTGAGGGATCAAGAACAAGCAGCAGCCGAAGATGACGGCAGGTGTGGATGCACAGCATGCAGGAGTGACTGACCTTGAGAGCTTCATTTGTGAGAGGAAGACAAGTGCTCTATACTGGGCAGGTGAGCAGGCCGGCGACTGCTGCTGCCGGTGTTGCCGGCCCTTGTTGTGTGTTGTTGGTCGCGTCATGAGGACCACATCCTTGAGTGTGCGGAACACCACTCTGCGCATTTGTGGGTGGGTGTCGAGCAGGTCAGCCAGGTGTCGCGAGGCCTGGACGGCCACCCTCGGGGCAGCGTCGCCGAGTTTGTTGACGAGTGTGGTCAGCAGGGCCTGCTCCTGTTCTGGCTTGGCCACCAGAAGCTCCGACAGGGTCTTGAGGGCACGCACCTTGGCGAACTCGGACGTGTCGTGACTCATGGATACCAATGCCTGCATGTGCACAGACAGACACATGGCATCCAATCAATCAACCAATGACAGATCAATATATGTCAGCAGGGGGAAGAAGAAACACACTCAGCTCTCAGCCAGCCAGTGATGTAGCTATCTAGATGCCTACCTGTAGGAAGTTGGCGAATGCTGTCTTGAGTGCGTCCTCGAACGCCCACATCTTGAGCATGAGTTGGGTGACCCTGACCCCCTCCCGCCGCAGGGTGGCCGCCCTCTCCCGGTGGCCAATGCCGTGCGGCTGCTGGTGGAAAAACAGGAGCTTCCGGTCGGGCAGCAGGGTGTTGATAAAGAGGTCCTTGAGAGCCTCCTGTGCTGCGGTGGCGGCGGTGCGGTTCTTCTTGGCGGCCATGGCCACCAGCTGCCGCAGCTGGTGCAGCTGGAAGACCGGTGCTTGCTGGATCAGCAACGTCAGGGCGCCGATGCGGTCAGCCACCGTCCCCTCATGGGCTATCTTGCGCATCCATTGCTGGTCGCCATCGCCACGCACCATCTCGCGCTCGAACCTCTTCGAGTCGCCCTCAAGCAGCTGCTGGGCCCTTCCCTGCAGCTCCCGCAACAGATCCTCAGCATCCTGGTGCTTTCGCATACGCACTCTCTCGGCCGGGGAAGAGTCCCTCTCGAGCACCTCATACCACGCACCCGAAAAGGTCCGAAGCCACTCAACACCTCCATCCTCACTCATCGCTGTTGAGAAACCAATTAGCCTATAGCCGAGGTTCTTTATCTGCGGGCCGCCACATCGTTTCCTCAACAATCGCCAAGATTGGCGGGTGGGTGGGTTTGGGGTCACGGGTTTGCAAACCCGCCAGACGGCGCTCATTGCAACGCAGGTTCACTCACAGCCAGCAACTCACTCACTCACGAGTGGATGCGTGACCCTGCCTTGATGAATGCATTCATACACCACACCACACCACACCCTGTCTGGCAGCATGTTAGTATGTCATTCATCATCTCTCCGAGTCACACTGACATCCAGATCTCCCCTGAAGCTAATGGTGTTCCCCTGCGGACTGCCTAATTCGCCGCCCATGTGCCGAATCGCCACTCGACCCTCCCGCAGCTGGGCTATAACGTGCTCGATCCCGGCACCCCCACCAGCCCTACCCCTCTCCCACCCCACTCCACCACCGCCCCCCTCCCCCGCCCTGGCACCGCCCACCGTGGGGCTCCAGCTGCGCGGAGGCGACAATACCGTTGGCTTGGCGGCCGCAGACGGCACAGACGGCTTGGCCCTCGACGGCACAGACACGCCAACCTTGGCTCCAGAAGTCCCCACACCCTTGGCACTCTTCTGTCTGGCGCTAAGTGCCGATGCAGGCCTCTTGGGCGGTGCTGCTGGCGGGGCGCGTTTGGCGGTCAGTGATCGGCTGGAGTACCCCCTTGCCGTGGCTGGCACCACCCTCGTGCGATGGCTGGCAGACGGGGGAGCGGTGCGACTCGCCATCAGACGAGGAATGTGAATGGTCTGCAGTGCATACACACACACACACACACATACATACATGAACCAAGCAACTAACCAGCCCGTGTACATTCACACACACTTGCACCGCATGGAATGTCGGTCAGCCTGTCCTGCATCGCATCGGATGTGTGTGGCGTGCCTGTGTGACCTACCTTCGGTAGTCGTGCTCCCGAGGTCTGCTGCTTGGCTGCCGCCTCTTTGAGAGTTGGGTGTGAGGGTAGGCGACTCTGAGTGAGTGTGCCGCGGGTGGCGGCCAGGGCCCTCTTGGGCGAAGCCTCGTCTCGTGTCGGAGGGACCGCAGCCACAGGGGGGCCGGCGGGCCCAGATGATAGCTCTGCATCCACACATGACGCATAGATGAAAGAAACAAATACATCCGACGTCGATGGATGCATGGATGGACATGGACAGCCACCAGCCTGGCCAGCTGGGCAGACAGACAGAGAGACCTAATGCAGAGATGCGCACGTGAAGGCTCTCCAGCTGCATTGATTGCATTCATCGATGGACGCACACACACACACACAAACGTACATGACGTGCAGGGAGGCATATAATAGATACAAGACGGGCGGGCCGCTGCATCGCCCCAGTCATTCATTTACTTGCTTAGCTGTAGCCTGAAACGTCGCAAAGGCGTCTGTGTCAGGCAGGGGCAGCAACGCAGCACAATGGATGGATGGATGGATGTGCCCAGAGAGAACCACATTGCCTGCCTGCCCTGAGTGTGTGCGTACCGTCAGTGAGTCTGTTGCAAGTCTGTTCTGTGGCGGCCAGCTGCACCGCCAGCCTCTCCTCGAAGCGCGACAGCCGCGAGTTGAACGCCTCCTGCTGCTGCGCCAACCTATCCACCTGCACGCACGGACGGACGGACGGACGGACGGACACACACGTGTGGTAGGTCTTTCTCAACAGATCAGCGCTGTATGTTAGTAACCAACTTATTTGGGCAAATACATACCTCAGCCTGCAGCCGCCGCACCTGAACACGCACCCCCCCACACGTGATCCCCATCCATCCCATCCACATGGCGAACCTCTTGTCGGTGCCCCGCGCCATCTGTCCGTCCGTCCATCCATCCACCCAGCCATTCGTACCTGTTGGTCCCAGGGCAGCCCCTGCCCACCGCCTCCCACACTCTCACGCTCCGCGGGCAGCCGGTCACCGTTGGGCGGCACAGAGGCACTGCGCGTTTGAGCCATGTCCACACTGGCGGGCTGCAACACACAGACACAATCCGTATATGTATGCTGGCGGATGGATGAGTGGAAGGAGATTTTGGTGTGTGCTGTGCATCCATACCATGAGGTTGACGAGCTCTCCCCTTGCGAGTCTGTCCCTCTCGAGCTGCAAGATGCGGGCCTCAAGCTGCACCACCTTCTCGTCCATCATTACGTATCAGTACACCCTTCTACTCCTCAGACCCCTGCAGTATCGTCCAGCGAGCGCTCCTGACGAGACGCTGTTTCGTGAGTCAGGGCGCGCGCGAAATCATTCCTCAAGTGAAATCGGCGCATTGTAAACCACACGCCGATCAACGAGTGTTGTTTCGGGACGCATATATCATCTTCATCTCATGTCTGCCTGTCGTTGGTGGTCCTAAATGTGTCTGTCTGACCTCGCTGGTGGGTGGAGTGATTTGTCCTGTCCATCCACTCCATGAACGCCCCCATCGGCGCACCGCACCACTCTATCCCTCCCCCCAAAAGGCACTCCCGTCTGTCCATCCATCTCGCTATCTGCCCATTCGCAACGCACGTGGCTCATCCATCGCTCGGGGAAACGGCAGGCAGATAGCAAAAGCAGCGTCAAAAACTTCTCGCGGACATCGCATCGCATCGCATGAATGAATGAAAGCACAAGACCCGCCTCAGTCATACCCACACCAGTCGGCGCTCAGCCGATCTGACCCTTGGCCCACTCGATGGTCTGCTGCAGGATGGGCTTGTTGGGCTCAATGAAGGCCTGCAGCATCATGCCCAGGGTGCCGATCATCTGTTCATATACATACCAGCACGAGCACACGTCACGCCGACAGACAGACAGACAGACAGACAGAGAAACGAGGTAGGTGAGCTCCTTGATTGTGGCTGTCTGTCTGTGCAGTGCTGTGAGTGTGGTGGCATTCATACCGCCAGCCTGGCGTGTTTGATTTCAGCCAGTGCCCAGTCCTCCCTGATGCCGTTGTCCGCGAGCCCCAGTGGGTCCCACCCCAGGTCACCCGGCACACGCGAAACTGCATCAGGTCTCTCCTCGATGCGCTCCTCGCCAAGGCGGCCGAGCTCCGCAAAGGCGCCACCGGCGAGGAACCGAGTGTTGCCTGTCTGCACCAGGGCCCGCTCCCTGAGCGTCAGGTCCGCCAGCTTGATCTTGGTCGTCGGGTTGTACAAATACTTGGCAGTCGTCAACTGATTAAGCAAGGGAGGGATGAAGGGAGGGATCCATTAAGACAGTCACACAGCAGACAGACAGACAGACATGGCACGCGCGGCAAGGCAAGGGACAGACACCACAGAAACAGGAACCAAGAGATACATGCATGCTAACCACCATTGGGCGTCCGTCTGCAGGTGGGGCCTGTCTGTCTGTCTGTCTGTCTGTGCGTCCCTCCCCGTCTGTCTGCGTAGATAGGTAGGTACCTACCTCGATGAGTGCGATAGCGATGATGATCTGGGCGATGCCAGCAGGCGGGAGTGCGGTGAGTGCCTTGTATGGGCTCAGCTCCGAGAAAGCCGGCACGAAGTCGATGCCCTTGAAGCCCTCCGGCCGCTGCACCAGCTCCGGCGCCAACAGGCCCACGGACGCCAACATGCACACACGACCATGCTTCAACTCAGCATTACGCAACCTAGGAAGGTGGTCACACACATGAATCAATCGACCAGCCAACATAGTTAGTATGTATGTATGTGGCAGGCACAATTATGTATCCATGGACCTGTCCATCCACCGTTCGGTCCATGCCTGTCTGCCTGCCTGCCTGCATTGCCCTCGTCTGTGTGGTGGCCCTGCCCTTGCCAGGCCAGCGTGTGTACCGTACCACTGGATGTTGACGAGTTTCGAGAGCCCGAAGGGATCGAAGCCTGCAGACATCCGTCCCATCGATCAACACAACCACAGGCGAAACACCGATCTGGTCGCATCGCATCGCATTGCATGTGGCTGGCTGACTGACCGAAGTCGCCGACAAGGTTGCCGTCGCCGATGGTTGGGCGGGAGACCCACGGGAGGGCGGGGGAGATGTTGGGGTCGTCACGCACATACCACTGGCCCAGGGGACCCACACCAGGCTCAGGCTGACGCGTATAGTCCGCTGAATCACACATGTGACACACACACAGAAGAGAGATAGATGTTCACGTGGTGTTGATTCTGAGCGAGTGGCTCGCTGGTTGGTCCTTTCCTTACGGAAGTCGACGCCCCGCACAGGCGCCTTCTTCACGGCCTTCTTCTGACCCTTGGCCCTCGCCTGACGATACCAGGGAACAGCAAGAGGATCCACAAAGGGCGAGTGCGTGTGTGCGGCATTGTCATCTTTGGTCACTCACCTGCATGGTGAGCTGGAAGGCGCTCTTGTCCATGGCTGCACCACACACGCCACCAGAGGATGGAGAGATCAGCAAGTGAGGGAGACGGCGTGCACTTGCGTACCTTGGCAGGCCACGAGCAGGCCCACGAACACGACGATGGCCCTCATCATCATTGCCCTCCGAACCACAGCTTTCCCACTTCACCAAGCCAGTCGCCGTAAACTCGCTTCGTTTCACGGCTGATATCTGGGGTAGAGCGTCTCTTCTGTAAAACTGGGAAATCACAAGCTCATGGAGAAGAAGTACCGTGTTGGAGTGCTTGGAGGTGAGAAAACATGGCTCCAGACCGGCTGTCTTGCATTGCTTGCACAGCGGTGTGTGTGATGTGGGTGCAGCGACGGGTGCGGTGGGTCAGCGTTTCCTGGAGCTGCTCAAAAACCACCCATGGTTCATCGTCACTGCCCTGGGCGCCTCCGAGCGGTCGGCCGGCAAGAAATATGGCGACGTCGTCAACTGGAAGGTGTCTGCCGCCGTGCCCGAGGAGGCAGCATCACTGCTGGTGATGGAGTGCAGGGCAGATCTGTTCATCGGACTCGTGTATGTCACACACACACGCAGACAGACAGACAGACAGACAGACAGACAAACAACCAGATAGACAGTCATGCGTGGAGCGACGCATTCATCACAGTACATGGCTGAGAAATGTGTTCTTGACTGGCTGTGGTGTGCCCGCAGTGACATTGTGTTTTCGGGTCTCGACTCAAGCGTTGCAGGTCAGTGAGCTGGCAAACTGAGGACACCCATAATGACCCTACCAGCCAGTCAGCTGGCCTGCGCGTGTTTGGTGTCATTTCATGGTTCATTTGAACAGGTTCTGTCGAGGCAGACTTCGCCTCTCGGGGCATTCCCGTGTTCAGCAATGCCAAAAACCACCGGATGGACGCCGATGTGCCCATACTCATACCCGTGGTCAGCCAGCCACTTGATGTGTGATGCATCTATTTATGTGCCTGTGTGTGTGAATGTGTGTTAGATCAATGCGGATCATTTGAGTATCGTGAGGTCTCAGCCGACCTTCAAAGACAAGGGAGGCTTCATCGTCACCAATGCCAACTGCGCATCCACCGGACTCTCTATCGCACTCAAGGTGAATGTCACCTACACCGCACCGAGGGCGTTTGTGCCACCCACGCCCACGCACTCGCCCACTCGCCCCCACACGTCTGTCTGTCTGTGTTGGTTGATATGTCAGCCGATTCACGAGAGGTTCGGCATCCATGAGGTGTTCATGGCAACGTGCCAGGCCATTTCGGGTGCGGGGTACCCTGGCCTGCCCTCGATGGACATCCTCGACAACTGCATACCCTTCATCAGCGGCGAAGAGCCAAAACTCGAGGAGGAACCTGCCAAAATACTCGGTCAGCCAGACAGACAGCCAAAGACAAAAAAGCCAGGGGGACATACAGAAACCCTACATATGGATGGTGTGTGGTGTGTGCAGGCAAGCCGTCGAGTGATGGGAGCTGCATCGACTTCGCCCCCATAGCGGCGACAGCCATGTGCCATCGAGTGGCCGTGTCAGACGGACACATAGTCTCGGTCGGTAATCCATTCAAGCTAGCGAGTTACACACACCAAGCCAACTAGCAAGGAGAGTGCTTTCTGGTGTGGTGTGGTGTGGTGTGGTGTGGTGTATCGGCCGACCAGGTATCTCTTCGGCTACGTGAGCGGCCCGAGTCTGATGACGAGATGGTGCGGCAGGTCAGGGAGTGCCTCGCTAACTACAAACCCACACAGATCGTGCAACAACTGCCATCGTAAGGACGGACGGGTCAGCTACCCCACACTAGGCACACCCGCACTGCGGGGGTGGGTCTATCTCTGTGTGGTGTGCTGCCTGTGTGTGTATCAGCTGTCCGCCTCACTGTGTGGTGGTGATGGCCCAGGATGACCGCCCGCAACCCAGGCTCGACAGAATGGCTGGTGAGACAGACAGACAGACACAGCACAATCAGGTGGCCTGGTTTCACATCTTGTGTGTTGTCTTGTGTTGTGTTGCGTGCAGGTGAGGGCATGTCGACGTGTGTGGGCCGCGTGCGTCCCTGTCCGCTGATGGACGTCAAAATGACCACACTCTCACACAACACGATCATCGGTCAGACACGCAGATCAGATACAGAGAGACGGAGGGAGCCTCTTTCCATGGTATTTCAATGCACTGTGTGTGTACGCCATGCGTGTGTGTGTGTGCAGGTGCCGCGGGTGGGTCTCTACTCAACGCGGAGTTGGCTGTCATGGAGGGCCTCATACGGCACAATGCATGAACAGAACAGCTGCTGCCTGGCTGCCTGGTCGGTCGATGGATTGTGCCGTACGATCGATTTCTGAGCGCGCATCACTTTAACTCACTCGACGGCTTTTTGGTGCAATGCAATTTGACTGACGGAGAGCCAGCCAGCCAGCCGGGCCAAGAACGGATTCATTCGCGATGCACGCTCATTAGTGAGTGTTAGGTATCTGTCGGTCGGGTGCAGTGCATGGATGACTGGCTGGCTGGCAGCATAGACCGATAATAGGGTACTTGGTTGTGCATACACACATATGTGGATGGACACCAACTCTGTCTGTCTGCCGTCACGCCCTATGTACTCGGACAACAGACGAAAAAAGCATGGCCTAACTCACTCCGCAGGTAGCGGCCCCACTCCCACCCAACCCAAACAGCCTCCCTCCCTCCCTCCCTCCCTCAAAACGCATCCATATACGCATGCCATGCACTATATCGTCGCCCCGGCCCCCACCCATCCCATCAGATGACGCCAGGTATTAAGACATAGGGCACGTGCTGTTTGTAGCGCTGCCAGTCAGCCCCGTACTTGGCCGAACACGCCCACTCGTCACGCAATGCCCTAGTGGACAACACAACACAACCAGACAGGACAGGACAGGAAGTGAGAGAGACTGGGCTGGGCATCCTACATGTTGGGACGTACCTGTGCAATAGCAGGAATAGGAAGTAGCCGGCATAGTAGTAGGCTATGGGAGTCCAGCCGCCGCACAGCAGACACCAGGCCAGCCCCATGAGCCAGTCGCCCGTGTAGTTGATCTTACGCGCACGGCCCCACCAACCTGACGTCAACAAACGACGACCTACACTCATACACACAGCAGACAGACAGACAGACATACGTCCAGGATTCGGCTGCCGGGTTCCTTGTTCAACGTTTACCTGTTTTGGTTTCGATGTATTTGAGGTGTCGCACGCTGGGGGCGTTTGGGTCCCTCCTGAAGGCATCCTTCTGGCTGTTGGACGACCGGAAGATCCAGTAACCTGCGAACCAGTGTGTGTGTGTATGTAATCTGTCCCTCTCTATCTAGCTATATCAGTCGTTCTATGTTGGCTGCGCTGCAGTGCAGCTACCGAATAGGTTGAGTGCGGCGATAGCGGCCAGTGCGGCATGCGGCAGGTTGGGTGGGCGTATGAGGATGATCCTGGCCTGCAGCGAGTAGGTGAAGGGCACCCAACACAGATCACCAAACACCAACATGAACCCAAACCCGTCTGCACACACACATCCATCCATCCATCCATGTGTCGGCAAACAATGATTGATGGATGGATGTTACAGAAAGACAAACCATCTCTGTCTATTTATCTCTTTCCCACCCACCAGTGGTGATGTCCATAGTGCTGAGGACGGCTGGTTCTTGTTTGAGTGCATCCCACACGTAGAGGCCCTGGAAGACTATCAGCAGCACCAGCTCAGGCGACACGCCCCCCAGCCCAAACTCCTCCATCTGCTTGAGGGCCGCTCCCAGCAAGAGGACCACCCAGCCTATCAGACCAGGCCGCAGCTCACAAAAGAACTTCCAGTCGAGCCCATAGGTTCGGGGGTTGAGCTCCCGGCCCATGAAGAAGTCCGTGAGTGGGTGGCCGGTGTTGCCTGGCTCAGACAGCAGGGGCGGGGGAGAACCAGACCGGAAGGATGCCAGGAAGAGCACAACCGACATGAGCAAGCACAGGGCGATCGATGACACTATCAGGGGGAGGTACAGGTCGTGCAGAGCTGACAGAGGGAACGGCCCCAAAGACCACTGCCCCTCACCCTTGTACGTGCGTTGCGGATACGCAATTAGCAAGGCCACAAGGACGGCCCAAAAGGTGAGATGGCCGTTGATGCGGTACGTGAGCCGCCCCCTTCCACCAGGGAGTTCCATCCCGTCCACAATTCGTGCTGGCAACACCCTTTCCAGTACCATCAGCACCAGCATCCACACTAACAGAATCGCCATGCTCCTTGTCAGCCTCTCAATAGATAGCAAGCCACCTGAGGCCACCAGCTGTGTGCCGATTGCCTTTGGCAGGTGGGAAAGGTCCTCCCACAGAGATTCTGTCCTAACGCAGAAGGACTCATTACACGAGAGGTACAGGAGCACCACGAAGGAGGGCAGGAAGACCAGTAGCACTGCCGCGCCGACAGGACCGCCGAACTCAGCTCTGTTGTGCAAGGCGGCCGCCTTCTTTCGAGCGTCGTCCTTGGTATCGCCGGTCGATGCATCAGCGGCGGATCTGCGCTGCCGAAGATCGCTTGAGGAAGGAACCGATGAAGATGAGCTCTTCTCCATTGGCTCCCTGCGGTGCACCTGCTCGTCTAAGCTCGCAGCTGAAATAAAGCGACAGAATAACGGCAGCCAAGGGGAGGAGGGGGAGAGAGTGGAGAGGTGAGGTGAGACCATGGCAGGCGCCTGCAGTGGGCCCTTTGGCCTTGTGGCACTGCTGCTGTGTTCACAAGTGTGGGGTGCGCCGAAGAAGGTGCTGGAAGACCTGGCGGGCAATGACCTCCACATACACCTGGATTCGAAGATGGACTTCGGCCCCTTTGCCTATCACAGCCCCCGTAACAACTCCTTCTTCGTGCAGGTCCCACACACAGCCTTAGACATCCTCCCGATGTGACAACCGGACCGGGGCTTTCCCCGTTCTGTGTCTGCAGGTGTGCACCTCTCTGGCCTTCCGGCTGCCGGGTGGCTCCGGCGATGTGGACACTGCGAGTGTGGAAGGACGCGTCAAGCTGCAAGGCAGCAAGGGGGGCGATTACAAGGCTAGAGCCACAGTGGCGGACGACGGCCTCACCGTTATTGTTGTGCCAGAGCGACTGTTCAAGACAGGCGAGCAAATCACCGTCACCATTGATGAGGGCGTTGCGACCACAAAGGGAGAGACTTTTGCTTTGCACACGTGGAGTTTTCTGACTAGTCCCGAGGGTGCCTATTGCCGGCCGAAGGTCAAGGCCAGCCAGAGCAGTCTACGCAAGGCGCAGGAGGACATCCAGCCGCCCGTCGTCTTCACCGACGAGCACTTCCTGTGTGAGTGAGCCATTCACGTCACGGCATCGACAAGACACATGCGCACCGCACAGTGTGTTCATCCTTTGCCGTTCTCTCCTCTCTCCTTCAGATTTCAACTACCATGCACCTTCTGCGGTAGGTCACTGACCAAATGTGCGAGCAGCCGCCAGACCCACACACACAATTAGAGACACGGGATCCCCGTGTGCGTGTGCAGGAGGAGAAGGCAGCGGAGCGGCGTGTGTGGGGTACAGGCCAGAGTCCGCGGGGCGCCAAGCGGCATGACGACTCGGAGTATGAGGTCGTCCACATGCCGCCCAATGACTACATAACCCTACCCAGAGGCTTCCCAGAGGTGGGACCGGTTGACCCATGAGTGACTCATTCATATCACTGTTGGCATATATCCCATCCCCCCTGCTTGCAATGCAATGCACCCAGTACACCATCCGCATGCCCAAGAATGAGACCCTCAGACAGCAAATCAGCCCGGGCTACATCTTCGCCTCCGGATATAGCATGATACTCGACTCACAAGGCGAACCCTTCTGGTTCGGGGGATCCTTTGGCGGCGGGCACATCGAGTACAGACCACACAGCGGGAAACGGCTGGTGCACGCCAAGCATGACGGCAAGTCGACGGAGCGCAGCTTTGAGTGGGTGGAGTTGGACGAGCACTACCGTCAGAAGAAACTGCACTTCATGGGCAACGGGTGAGAGAGAGTGGGGGGGGGGGG
>CDMY01000592.1:115467-167552 GCA_001179505.1 Vitrella brassicaformis | reverse complement strand
CTGGCCATGACCCACACAGGCGGCTACATACGAAACAAATTGCCCTGCCCTGCCTGCCTGCGTGCGCAGATATCACGCAGACTACCACGACTTTCGATTAAGCAAGAGAGGCTGGACACTTCAAATGTATGCATGTGTGTGGGCTGACGAGAGAAAGCAGTCAGACGTGATGTACCGTACCCCGGCGCCAAACGACCTGTAATCCTTTGTGTGTGTGTGTGCAGGGCGTACGACACCCAGACAGTGCGCATCGACCAGGACTACCTGCCGCCCCACAAGACACCCGCAGAGGGGACTGGACCCGTCAAAATGAAACTCGTGGGCGCCATTGTCCAAGAGCTTGACCCACACGGCAACGTCGTCTTCGAAGTGAGTGACTGAGTGAGTGAATGAATGACACGCACAAGTGGACGGCGCAGGATAACAATTATCTGTCCGTGTGGTGTGGTCAGTTCCGGAGCTGGGACTATTTCGAGCTGCCTTACTTACTCCGCCAGACCCAGAGGCCACTGGGGGAGTCGCTCAGGCGTCACACACCCTGGGACGGTCAGCCACATACACAGACAGACACACGCACACACGAACGCATCCATCTATACTCTGTCTGCCCGCCCCCCCCTCCCGCCCCTGTTGTCTTGGTTGTGCACAGTGACCCACATTAACAGCGTCGAGTGGATTGGCGGTGAAGAGGGCTCAGACCTCCTTGTCAACTTCAGGGCTGTCGGACTCATCAAACTCAGCCGACCCACCAGCCGCATCGAGTGGCAGATGGGCGGGAGGGAGACATTCAACCAGTTCGCCTTCCTCGGCAACGACTCCCACGTGTTCTCATGGCCTCACGACGCCCGTGTGCGGGTGTCTGACGATGGGCAGATGTTCCTGACTTGCTTCGACAACGGCAATGGGCGGGATAGTCTCACCACACGGCTCGTCGAATACGAAATATTCGAGAAGGACAAGACGGCCGTCCTCACCTGGGAGTTCCCCGCGCCCTCGGACACTGGCTCAATCGCACCCTTTGCATACGCCATGGGAGGCTTGCAACCCTTAGCCGGGCCCGACGGCAATGTCGACACCTTCGTCGCAGCATGGGGCAGCAATGGACTGCTGCCCTTCTACCAGGTGGGGGCGGGCAAGTGGTTGGCCGGATGGATGGATGGATGGATGTGTGTGTGGCGTGACATTGTGTGTGTGTCTGTCTGTGTCTGTGTATGTCTGTAGGAGCTAAATCGTGACGGACAAGTGTTGCTAGAGCTGTCGTACGGCTCGTGGCGTTCGTGGACCTACCGATCCTACAAACTGCCATGGGGCCATGGTGTGGCGCCAGCCCCCCCTGCCCTGGTCCTCAACGGCCGGGAGAGGGCAATCCATTACAGCCAAAGCGGCCAGAGTGGCATCGCCCGGTGGAGAATTCTCGCAGGTGGGTCCATGTTTTGTCGCGTCCATCGATCAAGAGGCGGAGACATGCAGCAATATTTGTGGATGGATGCATTGCAGGTCCGAGCAACCCTCCTACCGAACTGCGTCTTGGCGAGCACGCCAAGACGCAGTTCGAGCATATGGCGCAGGTGCCGCACATCAAGGTGCTGCAGAAAATGGCGGGAGATGTGGACCTGGGCAAGTGCTGCTACCTGCAAGTGGTGCCCATCGACACACAAGGCAACGAGCTCACGCCGTCCAAACCCCTCTTTGTCGATATTAGCAATTGACTAACTGATGCATGCATCCATCATGTGATGCGTTGTTGTTGATACTACACGGCACGCAGCAGCAGGGATTTTTCGTCGTGTGCAGGGTTTTTGCGTGGGGCCACCTGACAGACAGAGAGCCTACAGGCTTGGCGGTGGCTGCGCTGCGTGTACAGTGAGTGAGTGAGTGTGCATATTTATGGCCGGCCACGGTCGGCGGGGTGGGTCAGCGATCTGTCGTGTTGGCGCTGCCGTGGTATATACGTGATCAGAGCCATATATAAGCCCCAATTGATGACCGTGTACTGTACGTGTGCCCGATTGATGCATGGCATGCTGACAATTTGCAAGTGTTTTGCAGTCAGTGGTTGAGCTCAAGTGAGTGCAGTGCACTTCCCGTGCACCGTGATGCGTGACCAACATGCATTCAACCAATCGATGCACAAACACAACACACTGCTGAGGTCGGTCAGTCAGTCTATCATTGCCATGCATGCAGCTGGTTACCCACTCCCTCCCCTTTCCACCCACCCACCCACCCACCCATGCCATGCCATGCCATGCCTGTGTGTGGATGGCATGGCATGCGCCCCTCCCGTATCTATCGATTGTTATTCATTCTGTCAGCCACCTCACCCAGCCATGTACTGTATCCATCTATCGGTCGCCACGCATACATCCACCGCACCGCACCGCACGGCACCCGTCGTTCGCTATGATTCATTTGAGTAGGTTGAGTATGGCGAGCACCTCCTTGAGGTCGCGGCTCCTCTCGCGCTGAAACGCTATCGGCTCACGCGGCTGATCCCTCTCCCTCTCCCTCTCACGCTTCACCACCGCCTCGTTGCCTCCAAACGAGTGCTTCTTGGGGGGGCCAACACCGCCCCCACTGCTGCCAATCCCAGTAGTGCCCGACCCCGCGCCTGGCCCGCCTTGCCCCTCACCACCGCTGCTGCTGCTGCTGGTGGTGGCCCCCTCTAGCTTGGCCGACGGATTCCCGCCCTGCCGCTGATGGCCAGAGAGCTTGAACAGCATCTCGGCGGCCGACAGCAGGGCCCCCACCCCTACACCCTCATCGGCCCCTGGTGCCAGTGGCGAGGCCGCCCCCACACCCACACCACCCTGGGCGGCCTTGGCGGTGGCGATGTGTTTGAGGAGAGCCTCCAGCTGGGCCTGCTGGGGGCTGCTGGTGTGGGTGGCCGTGAGCGATGAGGACGGCTGGCTGTCGGGGAACTGCGGGGCGCGGCAGGGGCGCACACACAGACCGCCCTCGGCACCCTCGCACAGAGACACTACCTGAACACAACACATACAAGGCAATAACACGTCCATGGCTGAGACAGGCAGCAGACAGAGAGGCACAAGGTCTGGTATGTATGCATCTATCTACTTCTAAGTGGTGGGGTGCACCCATCCATCCATCCATCCATCTCCCGGCTTGCCTGCCTGCCTGCCTGCCTGGCTAGCTGTCAGCTTGTCAGGCCTCTTGCTGCTTAGCTAGCTACATACGTGTGCAGCCATAAAGCTTCTATCGGTTGGCTGGCAGTGAGTCGAGTTGCCTCCCTCCATCAGTCGAGTCTCTTCCTTTCCATCTCGCGCCGCACCCACACAAACACATACCCATCCACGTCAATCAGGCAGGGGCGGCATTCAATCAACCCACGAGGGACAAAAATGTCAAGATATGCAGTTGCCATATATAGTATACACACAGTCGGTCGGTCGGTGGGGGGTGTGCGCGTGAGTGAACCACCCGTCTTGTGCACACAAATACGTCCATCCAGTCGAGTCCATCCATCCATCCACACATGCGAGCCTTTCTCTCGAAAACGCCAACCTATGGGAGTGACTCGTGCGCTCCGGGTTGCGGGCACAGACACTCCACGCGCATACGTACATGTACACACACATCCCAGTCGGCCAGTCATTCGTGGGTCAGTCATTCTGCCGTGGACAGGTAGGGTAGGCAGGTCTATCTAGATAGACACATGACACTCAAAACACCCACTCACTCACTCACCCACTCACTCACTGCATTCGAGAGACACAACGAAGGGAGGGAGGGACATAGTACTAAGGGGCCTCATCTGACTTGTCAAGCCGGTCAGTCAGACACGCGCAGCCAGTCCGAAAGCTTCACCAATCGACCGATTTGATCCTTAAGTAGGTAGACGGAACAAACAGCATGCAAGTCGAGAGACCCATTGTATGGACACAGAGTGCTAATGGACGAATGAATAAAGGGCCCACTCACAGTCGAGGACACATCCGCAAAGGAAGGCTGCTAACTTCTACCGACTCTACATACAGAGCGCGTGATGAATAAAGGTCCGAAAGGGTAGACAGAGACACAGACAGATAAAAGCTCTTGCAAGGCGTCGCAATGAATATGATAAGACTCGACTAAAAAGCTCTCAGTATACATCGACCGACTGGCCGGAAAAGGCAGCCATCTATCCCCCATGCGTGTGCCTCGTGCAGAAGCCCGTGTCTGCTCTGTGTGCATCCGTGTGTCCAGCTGTCCTGTCCATGTAGGCGTACCTTTGGGAATCTGGTGAGTAGGCTGAGTAGGGAGGGCTCGCCCGACACCGACAGGTCGAGTGGCATGCCAAACCGCTCCTGGTACAAACACGGCAGTGCTACCATCGCTACTCCGGGGCCGTCAGGACCTCCAAAGTGCATCAACAAACTGCACACACAACCACACAACACCGCATCAATCACATCACGTCGCACCGCATCCGTCTCCTTGCCTGCCTGCCTGCCTGTCTGTCTCACTGACCGGTGTATCTGCATGAGCAGGTCCCTGAGTGCGGGCGGCCCGCCCCCCATGCCACCCAGCCCTCCCCTATACCGCTTGGCCCCCGGTGGCCCGTGATACTCACCCCCACCCACCACAACCCCACACCCGTCGACCTCAGCCCCACTGCCACTCTCGGATGGCGGCCCACGCTTCATGGTGGGAGGGCTCAGCCCCGGAGGGGGCGACGCACGGAACGCCGTATGGTGAGCCGCCACTTCGTGGGTGAAGGGCGACATGTGCGGTGCGAATGGCAGTGGCGCGAAGTGGTTGGGCGGAGGGGGTGGGGGCGGGGGGTAGGCGCCATTGTGTGTGTGCTGCATGGGTGGAGGGGGCGGCTGGTGGGCGTGTGCGGGTATGGGGTAGCCGTACCCCGTGGCCGACGGGTGTACGGGTGGCATGACGCCGGGATGCGGTGGCGATGCCATGTTGTGTGTGTGGATGGGGAGGGGCGGGTGGGGGTGCGATGGGGATGGCGGGGCGAAGGGGACGGCATTCGTGACGGTGGGCGAGCGGGGAGGGATGATGCCCGCCTGCAGGTCGGCGCGGTACTTCTCGTCTATGGCGCAAAATTCGGCAAACGATATGGTCGGTGGATGGACCGGGCCCATCATCACACCCCCACTGCAACACACACACAACAAGAAAACAGAGGCGACAGTTGGCCGGGCGGGATTGTGTGTGTGCCAGTATGTGTCATGTGTGGTACTTGTTGTCCTCAAACAAATGAACGACGTGCGGCAAACGCTCCAGAGATGCTGAAGGGCAAGAAGGCCACAGGAAGAGGTGTCTCGCTTGTTGGCATGTATGTGCCCCCTCTCCCTCCCTCCCTCTCTCTCCCTCCCTCTCTCTCCCTCTGTGTGTACTCACCAGCGACGTTGTTGGGTGGTTCAACTCTGAGGAAGATGTGAATGGGGAATTCGTGTCGGAAGTATCCCCCATACACCTCCGGCAGGCCCCGCACCGGCACGGCAAACCCCTTGTGGACGTCCCCTTTGGCGTGGCACAGGTTGTGGAGGTTGAAGAGGAAATGCTGCACGGTGGGCGGGGGCGGCGATCGCACGGCGCGCGCGGGCTGGTTGGTCAGCCGCTTGTGGGGCGGCCGCTCCATGTTGCGGTCGGCGTAGAAGCCGTCCAGCAACGCGTCCAGCTCCTGACGCACCACGTCCACCTGATCCAAACGGTCGCACTTGACAACTGCAGCCAGACATTAACCATACCACACCACACCACACCACTCCACACACACAGTGCAGTGGATGTTGATAGGCATGTATATCGGCGGCGAGTACCCACCTAGGTGCAGTGGCTCCAGCTCTTTGCCTCTGTCGTCCACTCGGGTGCCCGAAATGCCCCCACCTGCATAGCGACATCCATTGCAAAACACAAAAGTAGGCCCACACAGCCAGTCGCGTCTCCATTGGGTGCGTGTTTGCATCGCACCCCTTAGGTAGACTATGGCGCCACTCTTGCGCTCGAAGTTGCGCTGGTTGGACCCCCGATACCCCAACACAGAACCAACAATGTTCAGACCTGCAAAGCACCACCACACACGGCAAGCCAACAACAACCAAGGCACAGGCCACATAGTGATATCCGTCCGTCCGTCCATCCATCCAGCGACCCTCCCTTCGTCCCCCTGTCCCCCTGGTCTGTGTCTGCTGTCTCACCCGGCGGGAAGAGGTCCTCATTAAGGGGGATGGTCTCCACGATTCGGTGGCCCGTCGCTCCCTTGGGCGGCGGGCGCTCCTCGTACGCCCCGCCCTGTGAGCCCCTCTGCGACCCCCCGCTGCTACCGCTCTTGCCGCCCTCGCTCTCCCGGTTGCACGGCCGCAGCGGACTGCCGTACGGGCTGCTCGGCTGCGACTTGCCCTCCAGGGGTGGGGGCAGGTCCTTTTCGTCCTTGATGGGCATCATGAGGTCGGGGGGCGGCCTTACGCCATCAACTTCAACGCTCGCTTCAACGTTGCGGTGGGATGACGAGAGGTGATGATTCGGGGGTGGTCGATGGTTGAATTTCGGGACGGGAGGGAGTGGTCGAGAGCCTCAAGGCCTTCAAGATCCTCCCCTTCCTTAGAACCCGGGGGGGCCTATTTCTCCCTCAGTGATCGTTTCACGGAGTCCGAAGGAAATGTAAAGCAGACATGGCGAGACCAATGGTTGTTCTCGTTGGGGTGAGTCGGACTCTTCATTCAGGACAGAAAGAGCACGGCTGCAATATAGAGCATATAGAGCATATATATAACAGCACGGCTGCAATTTGGCTGCAATAAGCATCCTTGTCTGTGCATTTCAGGACTCCGTGGTGCACGAGAGCTACCCGGATGGATTCACTGGCCACCTGGCAGCCGCCTTCAAGGGGAAAGCAGACGTCCTGCACAGGTGAGAAGCACACTTGAATGAGGGAAGGCACGGGGGTCTCATTTTTACCCATACATAAGTGATTGTTATGTTGTCAACGGTGCTCATGGATTACATTCAGGGGCTACCCCTTTGGCGTCGGCACGACACTGCTGCTCGAGCACATGGACAGATTCATTGAGTCTATACCCCAGCTCATGGACAGATCCATGATGGTAGGGAATTGGCAGTTAACAGCAAACTGCACGATTGGGCTATAGAAGCACTGCACTTGTTCACATCCTTAAGCTTGATGTCCCTCCATGCATGCGTGCAGCTGTTTATCATGTGGTTCCAGGCGGCGGAGCTGCTGGCTGCTGGTCAGAACGATAGACACAATCATCAACTCAGATGCATCACCTCCTGTCTCCTCTGTTCCTTCTCTCTCCTCTATGTGTCTCTGTGTGTGCAGAGGACGGCCGCTGTGTGCTGGACGTCCCGACGTATGAGGGCAACCTGACGGCTATCATACGGCGGTTGAAGGGGGAGTTCCCTGGTTGCTCCATCATCCTTATCGCCCCATCGCCCATCGACAGGAGTGGGTGGAAGAAGGCCTGCAGAGAGGGCACCTGCGTGCAGGGCGGTGGTTTTAGATTTGTTGGGTCGGTAAGGCGCACACACACACACACACACACACAGAGAGAGAGAGAGAGAGAGAGAGATTGATACATGCATGTTGGATGGGCTGCTGTCCTTCCTTCACATTCCCTCCGCAGGTATGAGCAGACGTCTCTGTACACAAAGGCAGCACTCAGGTGAGCCTGGGACGGACCCCGCAGAGCGGGATGCTGGCAAAGGGCGTTGTGTGTGGGATTCGGGCAGGGTGGGCTTCCTGCAGGGGATCTCGGCAACCCTCGACCTCCTCTTGCCCTTCCCACGAGACTGGAACGTACGTGTGTGCATAGACAAAGAAGTGTATACGGTGTCTCGTCATCTCTCACCTGTACACGTGTGTGCAGGGGCTGTATGCAGACGGCTGCCATCTGAACGAGAGGGGCCACACGTTTGTGAGCAGGCAGCTGATGCGGTGCATCGACCAGTGCTGCCCACGGTTCGCCCCACGCAGACTGCCAAAGGACCTTATCGTCGCTGCGAGGAGAGGTGGGCGAACGACAGGCGAGACACCACCAAGTGACTCGCCGCAAACACTGCCTGCAGAGTTTCTTGAGGCATCCCTGACATCAAGTAGCGGGCTAACGCAGGAAGCAAACGGCCAGCCACACGAGGAAGCAGCACCTGATAATCACAAGAATGGCGGTGTTATGGCCGTCGAGTCTGACGATGTGGAGAGGGAAATGGGTGGTGAGGGCGGGGATGTGTCAGGGGCCGTGCCTGTAAATGAAGCGGACGGATGATTCGCCATATGAATGTATGTGTGTGCAGTGCAGGGGTGGGAGGGAGGGAGGGAGAGGTCTGGGTGGAGTTGCTCAATGAATGAAGTCAGTTGGGCTTAGCGTGGCTCATAGTGATGTCACTCACGTATGTATGGTTTGCCTCCAATCATGAAACACTTCGCTGATTGAATGTCAGGGTGTCTGATGTCAACAAAGCACATGCATATGATACACACAAAGCCTCTCTATAGATAGCTGGAGAATGAATGATGAACACCTCAAGTCATGATGTCGATCATAAAACATCGTCACCTTGGCAGTCATCCACTGTACATCCATACACACGTCTGCCAGTAAGTTGTGCACGAATGCGTCACATCTTGAGGAAGTCACGTGCAATCTCTTCGCTCTTCGATGCGCTCGATGTCTGCTCGCCCAGCACCTCCTTCTTCAGCGTGAAGTAGACCTCATACACGGACACCTTCGAGCCATCCTCGACCACAAAAAAAGGCGCCTGAACACTCAGTCGTACACACACGCAGACCCCCATTGTCCGTCTGTTGTGAGCCTGGCCGTCGTCTCACCTTGGAAACGTTATGCTTTTTGGCCAGAACCATCCCTTCTGAGCGCACACGCACATACGCACAAGTGGGAGGCAACAGACCACAGATGCACCGAGAAGCGAATCACCCATACGCAGACACACAGACCTGATGACTCATCCCTCTCATCGGCTACCACAGTGCGGGCGATCTTGTCCCTCACACCATCCTTGGCTGCGAACACACAGCAGACAGACAGACAGACAGACAAGCCCGTACCAGGTGATGAACGTCAAGTAGCTTACTCATTTGGGTTTCGACAAATGCGCACTTCTGGCAGGTCGAGCCGTCTTGATAAATCTTCTTGACGAACGTGATCTTGGGCAGTGCGTCAGTGCCGAAGTGCAGCGCGTAAGGAGGCCTCAGCAGCACTGCAGATGGTCGTCGGGAAAGGACCGAGATCAGCGAGCCGCCGCGCTGCATCACCACTCCCACAACCCACTGCCACACACAGCCCCCCCAGGCCTCCCCTGTGCAGCCCGGACGGACCAAAGGAAGGAAGAGTGGAGAGAAAGGCCGTGGTCCAGGCTTTAGGGTTTCTGGGGTTAGGGTATCGCTGGCGAGCTGAGGGGCATTTTTTCGCCCGCACCATTATCGTTGAAGGTATGCAAGCTGACGGCCGAGATGAAGCAAAGCACAGTGGTGTCCCAGTGACTGGTGTTTGTGTGGTTGCAGGCAGGATGAGTGAGAGGCCGGCTGTGTCGCTGCCCAAGATGCAGACCCACTTCCGCTGGCTGCACAGGAGGCGAGGCGGCCTCAAACACAGCGCAACGGACGTCGACTGCACGGGCCACAACCAATCCCAGCAGCAACACCACCATCCCGTCCAGCGCAAGCGCAGTCTGCCTCTGTCGCTCTTCCGTCGACACACCAAGGAGGCCTCTGACAGCCGCCGCCACACGAGCGGCTCTGATGGGGTCGCCAAGGCCGAGGAGAGGGAGAGCTGCCACGAGGGACCACCATCACTGCCTGCTGACGAAGGAGCGTCGCGGTGTGCGGTCTTCCCCGAGCCGAGGGTGGCCGTCCTGGTTGCCGAGCTGGTCATAGCTCATCCCCGCGAGTCGCGGCCGCTGGAGCTGACATCGCGCGCACTTTTGCGTGGTGTGCGGGAGGCTGACGCGGCCGTGTGGGGTCGCTTCGCGTGTGAGCGGTACACCAGTGAGGTGCTGCACAAGTACCGCAAGCACCACCCCGAGGTGGCGTCCGGCCCGCAGAGATGTCGGCAGATGTGCAAGGCACTCACACTCACACACATGGCGTACGCCAACGGATGCTTCAACCTCCTCAAGGTAGGTGCTCTCATACCATACAAAGACAGACAGACCGATACGCTTGCCCTCTCTCTCACTGGTGGGTCGCTCGTTGGTTTCAGGCGTTCCGTGCCCGTCAGTACGGTATTCGCGACGCGACCATCATGTCCGCCAGCCAGATCCTGGTCGCCCCGCACACATCGCCGGCGCGCCCCCCTGCCACCTTCTGTGTGCCCTTCTGGTTCACAAACCCAGCAGCGGCCAGGGAGGGCAACCCCGACGACACGAGTGAATGGGCCGACCTGTCGGGCCACACCGGGTCGTTCCTCGTGCTCCAGCCACAGAGGCCTCACATGGGATGGACAGTGCCGTCCAAAGGCCTGTACCCGGTGGCGACGGACATGGGCATGATGAGCCACCCGGACTACCCCTTCGTGCTCTTTGCCGACGGCAAGAGGCGATTCGTCTTCAAGTCCCTGGGAGCCGCCACACTCATGGAGCTGTCGACACACGAGGACCAGCTCTTCTTCACGGGATCGGACAAATGGCTGGCGGGCACACTGGTGGCGCCTTCCCACCATGGCGCCGAGGGGTACCTCCTCATGGCCGCCGTCTGCCGCACTGAGACCGATGGGGCCGAAGACGCACCAGGACAAATGCAAATCGGCGTATGGAAGGTGCCACTGTCAATGCTTCGGCAGCGGCAGCCAGGAGATTCTGCGGGCGGTGCCGGAGGTAGGTAACTGGCATCAGAATAGTGTTCTGCATGATTTCTCCAGGTGGATGAATGCATTTGTCTGTCTGTGTCTGTGTGATGGTTTACTGTCTGTCAGGTTCGTACGTGCCTCTTCCTGTTGGCCCCTTCAACCCGTCTTACGTGCCCGTGTCGCCCCCACCGTCGTTCACGCCCTCCCCACTGATGCACTCGCGGACGCCTTCATACTCGCCCGTGGCCACCACCGTTTCAACCATCACCAGTCTGCACTCTAACCACTCATGTACGTACGCTGGAGGGAGGGAGGGGGGGGGGAGGGAGCCACAGGGCAGGGCAGGAAGGAGGGAGCCTCACGTGGGTGCTGGATGGATGGATGGATGCATGGATGGCTTGTGTGTGTGTGTGTTGTACTGTGCAGACGTTCCATATGGCCCATATGGCCGTGACACGGTGTCGTATGTGCCTCACGTCGGCATTCCATCGGTGTCTCCCTCGCTGCCCCATCCGCCCTTCCCCTCCCCGCCGATCCGGTCACTGCCGCCCGCCCAGCCGCTGGGTGACGAGCCCTCACGTCCCCCGACCTTCAGACCCACACTCATCGGCTTGTCGACTCCCATGGGCCCTCGGCTGCTGAGAAGACTGCAGCCCCATTCGCTGCTGGTGCATCACGCGTTTCCCAACCTCATCTTCTGCCTGGGAGTCGACGGCGACAGCCCCGTCTATCTCCTCATGGAGACACGCGTCAAGGCCTCCCCATACCCCGACCACCAGTCGGTCAGCAGCACATGGCGGGAGACCCGCAGCAGCACCAGCAGCAGCACCAACAGCAGGGGCTGGGAGGATGTGGGCACACCCGATCGTCGCACCTCTCAGACCGCCAGCCGCAATAGCTTCGGCGCCATGGGGCTGTCGGCCTTGGCGCGCATCTTCACCCCGCAGTCGCACCCCAGTGCCCCCCAGCACCGCCCGCTCTCGCGCACGAGCACTCCCACGAGCCCCCGATCGCCGGTTACAGCTGCTGAGTGCAAGCAGATGACATCCCTTCGCCGACCCACATGGGAGAGAGGTGGCTTGCATTTCTTCGGCCTGAGCTGGGTGGGCGGTGGGGTGCTGACGGACCCGCCTGCCTTCTCCTTTCTGGCCTACGGCGGGCCGGGTGGGCCCTGGAGCGGATTCCATTGGCACGTGGAGATCGACAGCGCCACCGGGACATGCACGCGTGTGTCGACATGGCAATATAGCCGCACCATGGTCCCCAATGTGGTCAGGTATGCCCCCAGCTGCCGCACCCTCGTCAGCCACCGCATGTCGGGCGAGTATGTGGACGTCTACGATGTCACCATGCTGCGCCAGCGTGACACCCTGGGCGGACCATTCGCCCTCGCCGTGCCTTACTGCCTCGCATCCATCTCCATCACGAGCTCGCCGGAGCGGCCCTGGCCCATCCCCATGGATGGGGGTGACAAGACGACCGGCAAGAAGACCAGGCGCGGGGCGTTGGCCCTCAACGGCTTGGCGGCCAATGTGGGCAACGTCGTCCCTGTCGCTGTCGTGTGTTCGCAGCCGACCCTCACGACATACACGGACCGGCCCAAGGACAAGAAGACCAAGGACAAGACATCACTGCTCGGTCGTGCACTGGGTGCCGCCATAAGCCTCACCAGTGACCACATACACGAGATCCAGCCATTGCCCTGCCTGGAGCTCGCCTTCTACTCAGTGGAGAACACGTCACCGACCAGCAAGGGGGGCGGGGCCGGCGCACTGCTCTCTGTGGTGCCTGTGCCTCTGGATGGCGGGCCTGAGGACTGGAGAGGCGGCAGCGGCCGGTCGCCTCTGGTGCTGGAGGCTGACGTGCTGTTTGCCGTGGACGACTCGGTGGTGGTGGTGTGTGCTGAGATCGACTACGGTGACGGCAAGGGCCGGCAGGGTTTTGAGACCGACTGGAGGATCTACGTCATCGAGGTCGACACACGCAGGGTCAGTCAGTCAGGGTGGGTGGAAGGAAGGGCACATGCCGGCGGCAATCACGGACCCCTCAGTAGGTACCTTCGTGTTCGTTTCTGTTGCTGTCGGCAGGTGTTGTGGCAGTCGAGTGCCTCGTCGTCAGCCCCGGTGCCGCATCAGCTTCGTCACTTTTTCCCACAGGCACCCATCATCCCCCCTGCACTCATCCAGTGGTTCACCGCACAAGGGCTCTTCCCGGCCGCCCAGTCGCCCGCATCGCTCTCCTTCGTCCCCCCGGTGCTCGTGAGGTCGGTGCATCTGCCCAACATGGCCGTGCCCCAAATGCCACTGGCCATGCCTTACAATGGCGTCATCTTCATCCCTGTCCCATCGTTCGGCCCGGCCTCCAGAGAGGACGAGCAGCGTCACAGCCTGATGATGGTCCCCTTCCACTCACCTGCTGCGTCAGTCCCGATGAGCCACATCGTCTGTCGTCCCCCCATGCTGCCCTATGGTAGGCCGCCCCCTCGTGCCCTCCCCTACCATGTGCCGGCGCTCGCCTGGCCACCTGTCGCGCATGGGCCCGTCTCTGCCCCGCCGAGTACCGCGTCGCTGTCGCACGTTACTTCCACAGTGGGCCACCCATACACGGGTGCAGCAAGCAGCAGTGGGGGGTCCCCCGGCGCTTTGAAGCGGTCTGTGTCGGCCACACCGAGGCCCGTCAATGAAGACGCGGTGGGAACAGACTGGCACCAGACATGCGCAGCACGCTGGTATCTGTCCCTTGTTGCCTGGGTCTTGTCAGGTTGGCCGCTCGCCGGCGCCACTTCACTTGGATCTGTCAAGTGTGCCGACAGCAGCAAGCAATGGAGTCGCAGCCCCCCACGCTGCTTCCTCGTCTTCGTTTGATTGGGGTCCCATCCCCATCAAGACAGGCAGCACTGCCGGCCCCACCACACCCACCACAGCCGTCACTCGCTGCAGCAGCAACTCGCCACCCCTCAGCGCTACGCCGCCCGCCACTCCCCTGGAAAGGTCGGTCTTGAGGGGCGGACTTAGTGGCCTGGATGGCCTGGAGATCAATCGAGGGCGGCCGCGGTCGCACGTGAGGATAGTGGGCGGCATGGAGGGGGTCAGCGACGAGCGGGACAGCGACAGCCTGATGGGCGGCAAAGAGGCGGCCAGTGGAGTCGGGGCAGTGGCAGTCCAACCGACCCACGACCATCGGTTCCATCAATGAATGAATGAGTGACCCGCCGCCATTCACGCCAGGCTGTCGGTCGCTGCACAGCCAGCGGGGGGGACCAACAAAGGACGGACGGACGGAGGCAGCAGCAGCAGTCAGGGAGGGAGGGAGGGGCAACCGACAGCCGACACCAGGCAGACAACAATACCTGGTGTCAGTCAGTATATGGGTGGCTGATTTTCATTCGTTTCTAAATACCTACATCCCGGCATACATACAATACATGGATTTGTATGTTTGTGGCCTGACCGAGTGAGCGGGGACGCGAGTTTAGTTCGTGACGTGACATGCATGGCTGCAAACATGCAAATGTGTATGTATGCCAACGACGCTAATTGACTGACTGACTGACTGACTGGATCGGGCTGGAGGGGAGGGTGGGCTGCTTGCTGGTGTGTGGAGGCACTGAAGGCGAGTGAAGGTGCATGTGTATGTGTGTGCATGGGGCGGCAAGCTAGCTTTTTCTATGCTGGCCCGGATGACATGACTTGCATACACCACACCACACTCCCCCCACTCGTGCCATGCCGTGGTCTCTTTCCCCGCGGAGTGGCTGTGGTTTTATCATACATACATATTATTGGTCGGTTTGTTCGTCGGTGCTGGTTTTTATGCATCTCGAGACCGCCGCCCTACACCAATCAGGGACGGCTGGCTGCTGGTGATCCATTTGTCTGGCTGACTGGCTGACTGACTGATTTGATTGGATTGGTCGGATTGGAATTGTGTGTGTGTCTTTTGGGCTAAGGTCGTTGGCCATTGGCATGCGGCCATTGTGGCAAATGGACAACAGCCATCGACCGTCATGGCTCAGAGAACATCAGTTTGTTTGTTTTGTTTGTTTGGCTCAAGTGGTGGACTACCTGAGTGACTGACTGCTGGTACCTTTTTCGTCGCTGGCTGGCCGCAGGGAGGGGGCGAGGGGTGCTCGCGCTAGGAGCGTGTCTCTTGTATATGTGCATGGTGCGCGGTGTGTGTGAGTGAGTGAGTGTTTTTTTGGAGATCTGTCTTATCTATTGGTGATATATGTCACGGTGTCCATCCATGGTGCGTGACTTGATACATGCATGCGTGTATTGTGTGTGATGTGATGTGTGTCTTTATGTGAGTGCATGGACTCGTTCATACATCCGTTTATGTGTGTGTGCGTGTGAGTGCAAGTGCGTCATGTTCTAAGACGCATGAATGAACCACTCTGAAGGGATGCGGCGGGAAACACCATGGCAGGCATCCATGGATGGCTGTGCGTTGTGCACCAGCACAATGAGTGGCATGCACCGCCACGTGATGAATCACATACAGACATTTCTTCTGGTCGGTAACACTCACCTGCATGCATGTGCGAGTAGCCGGCATCCATAGATATCCCCTCCCTCCCTTGAAACCTTTCCCATGAGCTCCCTGCGCAACGCGAATTCTCGCCGCGAGACAGACTCCAGAGACAACAAGCTTTCCGTTTCTTCATCGCCCCAGCTTTATTTCCGCCCTCTTGCCTCCTAAGGCTTTCAATTCAGCAGCAGCGCAAGGGCGACACACCAGATGCCTCGTCGATGCGCATTCAAGGACAGTTTGTGCCCTGCGACCCCCCTGCCAGCCGCATCAGCCTCAAGCAGATGGAGGACAGCTTTAAGGAGCTGCACGACTTCCTTCTTGATCCAATGGTCGAGGTCTCTGCAGAGAAAAGGCAACACACCAGAAGCCTCCTCGATGTGCATTCAAGGACAGTCTGTGCCCTGTGCCCGTGCTGCCGGCGAGCCGCCCCCCTTCATGCAGGAGGGTCCAGTTGCCGCTGTCCCTCTGTCCGTCGGCAAGCGGCGAGACCAGGAGCAGTGCATCACGGGCACGCCCGAGACCCTGGACGACGTGACGGCACTGCTGGTGGGTTGGGAGTGGATTGAGGAGGAATCATCACTGGGCAGCTATGACGACGAGGATGGCTACCGGGAGGAGTTCCGCAGTGGCAGTGTGGCACGCCAAGGAGGCACTGCAGCCACAGCAGACCTTCAAGCAGACCAAGACAGACCTCTTCTCGACCAGGAGTCTGCCGCTGACCACACTGTATGAGCGGGAACACGAGAGGGCCGACTTGCGCTGGGTCAAGCCGGTGGAGGCGTGGCTGGCCACCCTGTGCTGCTGTGCATGTGAGCCCTCCCCTGCCGACCACATCAGCCTCAAGCGGATGGAGGACAGACTGAGGGAGCTGCATGACTTCCTTGGTCATCAAATGATCAGGGACTCTGCGGAACATGGCGAGCACGCGATGGAAGAGCAGAGTGACCATCAAGTCATCGGTGAGTCGCCGTGGAGCATAAGAGGGAGGGAATTCGTGGATCGACCAGTCATCGTCGCATTGCTTTTCCGTGCAGACGTCAGTGCCGTCGAAGTCCTCCATTTGTGACGACTAAGGAAATCCACGCTGCTATGGGCCCAGCTCAAGAACACGATCCGGCAGCTGCAGGTGCACACACATAGCAACAAAAGGTGCCAAACACAGACAGACAGACATGTATGTCCGTGTTGGTCTGACCCTCTGCAGGCCGCCACATTGCCCACCACCGTGTCGGTGTCGAACTGCCGCGACGTCAATTAAGGGTTCACCATCAACGTACGTAAGCACACGCGCCGCACCAGTCATTCAGTGAGCCAGCAGAGTGTCCAGTCAGTCCACCAAGACGTCACCCACTCACTCTGTGTGCATCAATCAGTTCAACATTGGCCCCACCATTCCACCAGACGCGCACGTGACATGGCCCACCGTGTCGGTGTCGCACTGCAAACACGTCACCATCAATTTATGTAAGCTTCACACGTGTCAGTCAGTGAGTCAGCAGAGTGTCCAGTCCCCCAGCCATTTCCTCCATCCACACACACTCACACACACAGAACATCCTCCACCTCTCTCTGCTGTGCGTGTGTGTGTGTGTGTGTGTCTGGAGCAGCAATGTCAAGACTTTGCCAACCGGTCCAGAGACGCCGATGTCTCGGCTGCGGAGACAGTGGTCCTTTGCCGCCTTCTGTCCCCGGCCCCATTCGTCCATCGCCCGTCCTCACAGGGCGGCCGCACCTTGACCGTGTGGTAGAACCGGCGACCTTGGTGGTGGTGGTGGTGGCGGGGGTAATGGTAGTGCTAGTAGTGGCGGGGGTCACCAGTTGCATGGCACACCGACTCGTCAGGTATGCAGCACCCCATCGAATAGACACACACATGTGCCGTTCCGCAGCGTGTGTGCTGCAGGAGAGGGCTTATCGCTGCCAACATTTTATATTTGACAGTTCTTTTGTCCATAAGCATTGTCATTGACGGAGAGACATAGATTTGGAACAAGAGCTTCATAACGTGACATATGTATGTACTGCAATGCAAGTACCGAAGGTCTCCCATGCAGCCAGCGTGCAATGCACATACACACTCCCTCTCATTGGTACTCTCAACCCCCCAGCTGCAGTGCATCCTTTGCCGCCCATTCCCGTCGTTAGTCGTGAGTTAGCTTAGCTAGTTCAGGACCTTGGCCAGCTTGTTGAGCCGATTCTGCTGCCACTGGTACTCGTGCACTTGCTGCTGCACGCACTGCCTGAACGACTCCACAATCCACTCGCAACACGTCTGAACCATGCATGGATGGATGGATGGATGGATGGAGGAGTAACACAACACATATTCACAAACACCCGTACCGGCGGCCGAGTGTGTGTCTGCCCCGCCCCTTGTCTGTCCTTCCCTCGTCTCACCTCCATTTCGAAGTTGAGGTACAGGACATCGGCACGCAACAAACGATACGACTCCTGTAACATCTGAACACACACACAGACGCCCCACAGGTCCGCATTCATCGGCCTCCCGTCTCCCCCGATCCCCCCATCCATCCAGCTGCCCACCTTGACTTTCTGCTGCAGCGTTATCAGCTCCTTTACCAATCCAACACCACCGCCACTACGACCACCACCACTAGCCGCCACGACAGGACCATGAGGTTTCGTCGGGCCGGAGCTCCCGTCACCGCCGCCGCCATCCGGGGCTCCCCTCGGCTGGAGGTTCTTGAGCATCAGCAGCGCCTTGACCACACTCAGCTCGTGGCTGTCGTCAGCAGACCCAACCATAGACGCGCATATGGGGCGCCGCACGGTGGGCTGCGGCGGGGAGGGAGAGGGGGAGGGGGCTCTGGACTCCGATGGAGGTGAAGGGTCGGTCTGGCAGGCTGCGCAGGCAGTGCCTCGCTGGGCCGGGCCGCCTTCTGGGGTCACAACGATGCGCACAGATGGCCGCTGCTTCTGGCACCACTCCTTCATGATGGCCTGCATCTCCTCAGAAGCCTCCAAACCGCCCTGCTGGCTGCTGAGGATGTGCAGCGCCTCACTCAGGATCGTCTCGGCCGTCCCGTGCGTCAGCGATATGACGTCGTCATGGCCAGATGGCGGTGTGTGGGCGTCGGGCAGGTCGGTGGCGTCGGCCGCAGAGCTCCTTCCGTCAGCCATCGATGCGAAGTAGAATCAAGGCCGCGCAATGAATCAATCGTGAAAGATCTGGGCAGCGTCAGCACTCCAAAAGCGGATGCCGAGGATGTCGACCTCCGCCCCTTCTCCTTCCCCTCAAGACTGGGTGCGAGCTTAGGTGCAGAAGAAGAAGCGACCTCTCCCGTGACAGACAGCAGGCTGTCTGCGTGGATCTATCGGATCCATCTGTTCTGTTTGCAAGGGATACATCATGAGTCAGCTGCCGGACCAGGCCATGTCCTCTCGGCCCGCCGACGAGCGGGAGGACGAGGACATGGGCATCGATGCCACAGGCGGGGAAACCACCTCGTAACCATACACCCAAAAAACCACAAAAGAGAGAGATCACAGCAAGAATGCGCCTTCTTGTGTGTGCTGTTGTGCGAGGGTCTGTTCAGTCGTCCAGTGCCTCCGACGGAGAAGTATTTGCCCGAGAACGAGATAGCCGACTGGCGGTTTGAGCTGACGCTGCCCGACGCACTCGCACCAAACAAGGAAGAGGCCAAGGCAAAAATCATGATGAAGATACGCGCCGACGGTAGGCAAGCCGGTACCTACGCGCAACCAACACACACTGCAGTGTGTGTGTGTGTGTGTGTGGTCTCTGGCAGGTATGCTGCCGTATTACACGCACTTGTGCGAGTCGCTCGGCTGGCCCGTCGACCAGTCACTCGTCGAGGTGAGTGACCAGACACACACAACAGACACACCCGCAACACAGGGCGTGGCGCGTATCGTCTCCTTGTGCGTGTGCGTGTTTAGTCGTTGCGAAAGGCCAATGAGGATGAGCTGAAGGGTCTGGAGGACAAGATCAAGGACGCAGAGGAGAACCTCGGCGACACTGAGGTCCGCGACGGGCTCCTCGAAAAGGCACACTTCTACTGCAGAATCGGGGACAAGGCAAGCAGCATCATGGCTATATGGACACAATCATCTGACTCATGTCGTGTCACGTGTGTGTGTGCGTGTGGTCAATCAATCAGGAAGCGGCGATCGAGGCGTACCAGGTGGCGTACGACAAGACAGTGGGTGCCGGCAGCCGTCTGGACATCATCCTGACGCTGGTGCGGCTGGGCATCTTCACACACGACCTCTCGCTCACAAAGAAGAACGTGCAGCGCGCCAAGGAGTGAGGAAACTATCGTCCGTCGCACCTTGCGAGTTATCTCACTGCTTGGCGGTTTATATCGATCTGTGTTATCGATCTGTGTTTGTCTGCAGTGAGTTGGAGAAGGGCGGTGATTGGGAGCGGCGGAACAAACTCAAGGTGCGCAGCGCAGCGCAGCGGGGGATGGAGTGAGTGGCACGTATAGGCTGGCTGGCTGACTTGTGGGCGGCCCGGCCGTGTGGGCATGTGCACGTCAGGTGTACGAGGGCGTCATGCTCATGATGATCCGAAGCTTCAAAGAGGGTAGCTACCGCGGCGCCACCGACACAAAAGAAAGACACAGAGAGAGAGGAGAGCTGTGTGTGTGTGTTCAGCTGCTGAGTTGTTTCTGTCTGCGGTGGCGACCTTCACGGCCACAGAGCTGCTCTCCTTCGAACGATTCATCCAGTACACCGTCGTGCTCAGCATGGTGCTGGTCACACACACTCTCACACAGACAGACAGATTCATACGTGGCCTCTGTCTGGGAGGCACCCACCGTGTGTGTGTGTGTGCGTATGTGTGTGTAGGTTGCCTTGGGTCGGCCTGTTTTGCGTGAGAAGGTTGTGCACGCCCCCGAAGTGCTTCAAGTGACGCAGGTGGGTGGGGCACACCCATCGATGACACACAGACACAGACAGAGAGACAGACACGTGTGTCTGTGTGTGCAGGGGGATCACGACTTGCGTGACTTCCTGAACTCCTTCTACCAGGGGGACTACAAGAAATTCATGGAGAAACTCAGTACGTTACGTCGACAGACAGGACAGCCACACAACACACACACACACGACAAAGCTCTCACTCGTTCGTTCCCCATTGTGTAGGCTACGCTTGTGTGTGTGTGTGTGTGCATCAGTTCCGATAACGGACCGCATTCGGTCTGACCGCTATCTCCACCTGCACTACAGATACCTCGTCCGAAACCTACGACTGGTCCGCTCCGCTCACCACACAGTACACCACTCGCCTCCCTCTTCGACACTTCCTTCACTAGTGAATGTCGTGTGTGCGTATGGTACGTGTGTGTTCAGCGTGCGTATGCGCAGTTCCTGGAGCCCTACAAGTCGGTCACACTCGGGGCCATGGCCTCAGCATTCGGCGTGTCGCCCGACTTCATGGAAAAGTACACACACGTACACACACACGTGATGGGCGCATTGGCACATGTGTGGCAGTCACTCATGGTGTGGATGTGTTGATCTGACTGATCAGTGAGGTGGCAGGTTTCATAGCGACGGGCAAGTTGAGCTGTAAGATCGACAAGGTTGGGCGCATCATCGAGTCCAACAGACCCGACGCCAGAAACGCACTCTACTTGCAAACCATCAAACAGGTCAGACAGACAGAACAGACGGCCACAAACATGATGGGATGGCGCCGTCAGAAAGTCGACATATGGTCCCTCTTCTCCCTCTGTGTGTGTGTGTGTGTGGTTTGTAGGGTGATGCACTGCTGAATCGCATTCAGAAGCTGTCGCGAGTCATCGACATGTGATGGATAGGATGCCATCCATCACCTGCCGCGTGACGTGTCTGAGTGCATGCCATGGAGCCGTGACAGACGTGAGATGTGATGTGCGTATTGATTGTGTGGATGAGCGACACGACACAGGCATGCATCGCATGGCATGGCATGCTATGGACAACGAACGAACGAACGTACATATGATATGTCCATCCATCCATCCATCAAAAACAGATATATAAATTGACATGAGTATGAGTGAAGGGCACATCACACGCAATTGTCTATACAAGTCAGTAGTCTTGTCTACATACACACACCGCACAAGTGCAGCTCGAATTAGCTAATCCAATTCACAAGACGATCAGCTGTCGATCCCCGTAGCCGAACTTCCCCTTGTGTTCATCGAACAGCCGCTGCACAGCCTCCACGTAGGCGGCATGCATCTCTGCCACCCGCTGCTCCTCTGACCTCTCCTCACGCCGCTCTATCGACGGGGGCGACACGGGATCGCCGAACACCTGAATAACACACGAATCGAATCCGACGTGCGTGGGAGGCGGGTGAGGTGTATGTGGTCCTTCATCGCTGTTGACTGACCATGTGCATGGGTATGCGTCTGGGCATGAGCAGCGGCGCACCACAGATGAGGGGAATCGTGAGCTTCAGCCGCTCAGATATCCACTCACGAAGCTTCTCCAGCAAACGGCATGTGAAGTACGTATCTGACAGGGGGCAGAAATAAATAACACACAAAGCGCATCCATCCATCCATTTCAGTCCCCCTCCCCTCCCTACCAGATGCCCCAAAGACGTAGCACGGCACAAGGGCCACCCCATGACGCACCGCGAGCCGCACAAAGCCAAGGCGTTTCTTCAGATAGATGATCTCCTTGCCGCACTGAGTCATGAGCATTTCTCTCTGCCCTCCAGGCACAACCAGGATGCTCAGTCCGTGTGACAGCACACACTCGGCCGTCCTTCTCCCCGCATCCACACAGCCCGTCCACAGAGCGCCCTCCCTCGCGATAGGGAACCAGAAGAGCGACGATGCGGCCAGCGTGCGATAGGGGAACCCCTCACTCTCTGCGTTCTCCCTGAAACCGAAGTCGATGTGGTCAGTGAGCAGCCCGTCGCAGATGATCCTGTAGTCCGATGTCGAGCCGTGAGGGTGGATGGCGATGATGTATGGCCCCTTCTTCTTAGTCCTTGGCGGGTGGTCGTCTGCCTCTCCAGTCCCTGTCTTGGGGTCGGGTGTCTTGGCGAGTGACGGCGGCACGTGGATGGTGAATGGGAAGTAACGCCGCAGAGCCTGCAGAGGCCACGCGTGCTGACTCAGCCAGGGCCACGGACGGCCCAAGCGATACTGCACACAACACACACATCACATCCATCGGTTAACTGCCAGACAGATGTCACGTCACGTGTTGTTGGTGAGGGCTGACCGGCCTGACCTCTGATCTGTCGAATGTCCACAGGAAGTAGGCTATCCACGGCGGCAGCAGCAGATAGCGCCAGGAGGAGATAATCGACATGAGCAGCAGAGTGGGCATGATGAGGAAGGAGAGCATGTAGACCCCGTGCACGTACACCACCAGAAGCGCGAAAGTGGGCCACCCGTCTTTGTCTTGGTTGTCACTCCCCATCGTGAAGGAAGAAGCTTGCTCCTCGCTCCGTTGGCTTCTCAGCGTCAGTGATGCGACCAAGCCTTTCGTTCCACCCTCTCAGATCTGCTTCAACTGTGTTCACAAGGCCGGCAGCAGCTTCCTCCCTCCTTCTCTCTCCTGGTCCTGCAGCAGCTCTCTCAAGCAACTCTGACCCGCTGCGAGCTGACTTGAAGCTGAGATCTGCGGCTCGCACGCAGCAACCGGAGATCTGCAACAAATACGGACGCCGGGTGTGTAGAGGAGCAGCCCTGAGTAAGCAGAGCTGAAATCTGAAAGGCACACGCACATGCAATGACGGGCTGACCGTTCTTGTTTCCCGCAGTTCTACCAGTTGTTCCGCTGTCATGTCGAGGATTACACAGCTTGCCAAGGAGATCATCACTCCAGGTGAGCCGAGGGAAAGAGGGACGACGTTCCTGAGGCATCCCCTTGGTCGCTGATCTATGTATGTGTGTGTGAAGGCAACGGGCCTGTTGTGCAGGCAGGGATGCGGACGACCGTGCATGCCACCGGCAACGTGCGCCAGCCTGGTGGCGCGCTGAAGAAATTCTGGTCCACGCGCGACCCCGGCCAGCAGGTACCCTCCCTCGTCGACCGTCTCTGTCGTCGACACTTGACACTCGACAGCTGCGCATGAATCGTGTGTGGTGGATGTCGCTGCGCGTGTGTTGGTGGGTGTGGGCGATCAATCAATCGTTCAGCCGTTCCAGTTCAATGCCGGTAAGGGCGAGGTGATTGCTGGGTGGGACCAAGGCGTGCTGGGCATGAAGGTCGGAGAGAAGGCCAACATTATGATACCTGCCAACAGTACGCGACACGCATAATGCCATTGGGGGCCATGGGCTCAGATCTCTCTCCTGTCCTGTCCTGTCCTGTCCTGTCCTGTCAGTGGGCTATGGATCCAGCGGCTTCCCTGCATGGGGAATCCCTCCCGACGCAGGTGACACAACACCTGCACACACACACACACACACACACATGCATCCCTGTGACGTGCAGACCTGTGCTTCGAGATCGAGGTGCTGCAGACGGCTGGTTAGTCGGGCGTCTGGGTAGCTATTGCAAATGCTGAATGGTGGAAGAATGCACTCGTTCATTTTCCCATGGCTGAGTGCTTGCGTGCAATGAGTAGATGGAGGACGGGAGGGAGGGAGGGCGGGTGCGTCAGTCGTCGTTGCAGGTGGGTTTTGCGGGTTCTCGAACAATGACCGAGATGCAGGACGGTCTGCACTGCATTTAATGGCGACCAGCCTGCCTTGGTGGGCTCATGGTGTCTGTGTGTGTGTGCATGTGTGTGTGATGTCTGTATGTGTGTGTATGTGTGTCATGTGTGGGGTATGTATGACTTCGGGACTGACTGCATCGATGGCTTCAACGAGGTGCCTGCCATGCACGGTGGTTCTCTGCACAGGTCGGTCAGGTGTCTGTCTGTCTAGTCAGATGTTGCCTCACAGCAACCACACTGCCCCTACTCACAATCACACGCACACACGCACACACGCACTCATCCAACCACCCACCCCACCCCATCCCATGCCTCCCAAGCCAGCCTTTTACTCAGAGAACGCCTTTCCTTTCTCGTCTACCCCCTCCCATCCCTCTACACGCCTCTACCTAACTCTTGACTGCCTCGTCACGCCGCTGCACTGCCCGCTGGTACGCTGAAAAGAAAACGCGCCATTCATGACATGAGAGATAACCATAATCAGGCCGTAATAGACGGGTGGGTGTGGGGGACACGAGAGAGACACCGTGTCGCTGACGGGTTTCCTTACCTCCCCAGAATGTGTACGTGGGGACGTGGTAGAATGCCACCTGCTCCTCGCCGTCTTGGGTCCATGATGCGCACCAAGAGGCGGTGCGCTTGTCGTACCACACCCCACGGTCCTCCACCAGGCTGCTGCTGCCCTCGACGCCGAGCGGCATGGACGCACCCACGGCAGCAGGGGCCTTCTTGGACTGAGTCGGCGATTCGGCACTCTGGATGGTACCAATCACCTGGTATCCTTTGCTGGTGCTGCCGCCCTGCATCGGCTGCACGAGGGGCCCGACACTACCGTAGCTACCGCCGCCAACCTGAGCACCGTGGGCCTTCGCACCCTGCAACCAACCAGTGCAAACAGGGACAGCAGATTCCGCATCAATCAAGATCTGTACGTGCAGTACTGACCTGAGCCGTCGGCACCCCCATTTCCACCCCACCCGCACCCCCGCTACAGCCCGCCTTAGTGTGCGCCTTAACGGCCGCCGCCATGGACTCGATGGCCATCTGATGGCGTGCTGCGGCCATCTCGCGAGCGCCCAGATCGCTGAAGTACTCTACCGAGTAGGCGGTTTCGCGCTGCTGCCCGCGCTCGTCCACCCAGCACGCTACCCAGCACTTGAGCTGTGGGTCATAGACCACCCCCGACGTGAGCTGCTGCGGGGGGTCCGCCGACATCCTTGGAGAGGGATTCACGCAGCAAAAAAGGATGGCTGAAGCCGTCCTCATTCCCCGCCTGCCGTGGCGGGAAGAAGTTATCTATCTGCCTTTGGCATTGCCGCTGCCCCCCGTACCTGGCCGTGGGTACCTGGCCGGCTTTGAGCCTTACGTAAAAGGGCGGCTGCCTGCCTTTCGCGTCCTCGCAGAAATCTATGCAGATGCATACATAATGCATTCCGCCAAGCGAATTGCGCCGCCCAACTCCCATTAACGAAATAAAGTGCGTTCGCGTCAACCCGGCATTGTGTGGACAAAAACGTCGCTCCTCTCATCTACACAGATCTACATTCCACCATCACTCGCAGTGCAATGCCCCCCGCCGGCAGCCACACAAAGTTCCTGGCAGCACCCACTCAGCCACCCACCCACCCCTTCCTATTTGCCATTCGTCTGCGGGCTGGTTGTCGCATATCGCTCCTCCTCCTTGTAGTAGTCCTCAAACCCAACGATCGCACGGAGATCTGACCACCCATGGACACTCACACAGACGGTCGTGGCGCTGGTCGACTCATGTGTGAAGAGCGGTACCTTCGAATGGCAGAATGTACGAGTCGGTGGGCTTGCCAGCCTTGAGTGCATCCAGAGCATTCTTCATGGCCTGATTGATACATCAACAGGCACAGCACATACACACACGTGCTGTCACGTCATGTCATGGACAGGGCTGCCTGACCTGACAGGGTGTCATGTCATTACCTTGATGCCTGACGACAGCAGGGTGAGAGGGTACGCCACGATCTTGAAGCCGATGGCCTGCAACTCCTGCACAGCACGGCGTGACACCACGACGACGCATTCACTACACTGTCAGCTGTGCACCCATTCATCCATCCACCCATCCATCCATCCCGCCGCTGGCTGACCTTCGGTGGTATGATTGGCGACTTGCCGCCCTCGAGCATGTTGGCGAGCTTGGGGCCGTCCACCTCCCTGCACACAACACGCACAAGAGCACACACCATCCACCAGACATCCAGCAGCACCCACCGTCTTACGTGCAGTATCTCCTCATTTCTTCCTCTGTCTGCGGCGCCTCGAGAAAGGTGATGTCAGCACCCAGACGGCGAAAAGCCTGGCACCGACGGATCGCCTCGTCAAGTCTGTGCAGAAGAACACACGCACAGCTAGGTAAGTCAGGCGAACAGACAGATGGCTTACCCGTGTGTGGCCCTTGCGTCGGTGCGGGCCAGGATGAGAATGTCGCGGCCCTCATTCCTGAACGAACAAGGCAGAGGACAGATATGCGTGCGCATTTCGTGCTGTTTGTTTTGGTCACCTCGCGTCAACGGCTGCTTGGATCTTCATACACGCATCCTCATAGGAAATGACCTGCACACAGACCAACAGGCGGAGAACAGTACAGTCACAGTGCCATTCATTGTCTTCAGTCCTCTTACGTCTTTGCCTTTGGTGTGTCCGCATCGCTTTGGGGCCACCTGGTCCTCAATCATCACACATGCCGCACCTGACGATACACAAACGAAAACAAACAGGCAATGCTTTCCGGCACTTGGCTCAATCACTGTGTTGTTCTTCCTAGAAGCTTGGCTTCCCACCTGCCTGGGCGTATCCCTTGACTGTCCTCTTGACATTCACGGGATTTCCTGCACGAAACAAGCACACCCATTCAGCAAATGGCGAGTGTGAAACACACTTCGTCTCGCCCACCGTATCCATTGTCTCCATCGCCAATCAGAGGCGTGGTCTTGAGAGTTGCACATATGGATCTGACATACAGAGCGAACGCGACGACTGAGCTCATTCCTTTCTCGTGCTTGTCGTCCTGCGCCTGTGCTTACGCGCATGTGTCCACCATCTCCTGGTATGAGATGAGCTGCGTGTCCGGAAAGCCCCGCGCGGCAGATACGCTGAAGCCCGACATGAACGTCAGGGGGAAACCTGAAGGAGAAAAGCAAAACAGCACAGTTTGATTGAGCACCTGTAGCTGCGTCATATCCTTTGTGACGTCCTCACCGGCCTCCTCGATGAGCTTGGCAGTGAGCGCATCGTAGCAGCAGGGCATCACGAGGATGTCAGCGCCTTCCAGGAGGCGCCTCAGACGGTCCGCCGACGGATTCGACATAGATGGGCAAGTCGTACTGCTGCGAATCCGTCGGATCCGTCAGAGTGGATGGCTGGCGGGTGGGCGTCTGCTGCGTCTGACTCTCGACCGACGTTTCTGAGTCTCCTCTCTCTCTCTCTCTCTCTCTCTCTCTCTCTCCCCCCCCCTGAGCCCCATGTATGAGCTCAGCTCGCAAGTGGCAATCGTAAACTCTCTTGCAAAGCCGTTCACGAGGAGGCCGCCATGAAGAATGTGGGGAAGGTGACGCTTCTTGAGAAGTTGCAGATGCTTGCGCACAACGAGAAGGCTGCCCGCCGGTCCGACACGCCCCTCCCGTTCCAGCCACAGCGCGAGGAGAGGAAGCGCCACCGTGCCGAGCCATACACACAAGCAGCGGCGAGATCCAGCCAGCGCCTGCCTGCCGAGTATGCGTATCTGCTGCCCAACTTCCACAATGAAAGAAAACGGGTCAGTGAATGTTTGAGAAACAGATCCGTCGTCGTCGTCTGTGTTGTGTGTGTGAGCTCTCTCTTTGTGTTTGTCATGCATGCACTGCAGTTTGACGGTGTGGCTCGTCCGATGAGTTACATTGACGAGGACAAGAAGGGCTCTGTCACTCGCGGAGAGCGGGACCTGCTGCTCGACTGGCTGGTGGATGTCCACCTCTTCATGAACCTCTCACCCGATGTGCTGATCATGACCATTCACATCATCGACGCATACATGACGCAGTACGCAAAACAAGCGGGCGGGCGGGCGGGCGGGCGGGCGGGGCAAACATATAAGTGTTTGTGGTGTGTTTGTCCTGTCAGCGATGTCGAATGGCCACGGGAGAAACTGCAGCTGCTCGGGTGCACAGCCATGTGGATCGCAAGGTCACCGCACACACCCATGCACACAGCCAGGCAGCCAGCTACGTGCAAGAGGGGACAAGGATGCACTCTGTGTGTCCTCGTGCAGCAAGTACAGCGAGGTGCATCCGCCAGAGCTCGCTGACTTCATCTACCGTAGGCTCATCCACTCGGGGGGGGAGGAGAACAGAAAGCCGGGACGTGTCGACTGACTGGATTTCGCTGTTATTATCTCTCTCTTCAGTGTGTGAGGACACGAGCCCTGGCTGTGACTTCGAGCGGCTTGAGGTGGAAATTCTCAGCGCACTCGGCGGCAAAATCTATGTATTTGGCAGCATTCCGTGAATTGCAATACACAGCACACCAAACACGATTCCCTTTTGTCTTCTTCTTTTCTCTATTCACCTGTGTCGCTAGGCTGGGAGCTGCTACTTCTTCCTCAAGTGCCTGTTCTTCCTGCAGACGGGCCGCATCGACATCACGTCATCGCATTTCCGAGTGGCCAACTACATGCTGGAGGTGCTGGCCGTGAGCTACGAGATGGGGCGGTTTTCGCAACTGGAACTAGCATCGGTGTCGCTGTACCTCGCGAATCGCCTCATCAGACGGACAGGAGACACCAAAGTCGCGTTGTGGGTGAGCAAGGGGCGGGGGGCAGCCTATCACGAGAGTAGTGGATAAGCATGTGTGTATCTTTGCGTCTGTGCACAGGCCGATGTTGTTTCCCGCCACACATCTGTGCCCATCTCGAGTGTGCGTGGCAATGCCGTCATCGCCATACCTCTCCTCAAGAAAGCTACGAAACACTCCAAGGTCGACCATGGATATCTTCGTGAATCATGTCTCGCCCATCGTGTGGGTCTTTGTGTCAGGCCCTCGACTCTTCATCGAGCAGCGGGAGGAGCAGCGGGAGCACCAGAAGTTTGAGCCGAACTTTCCGTGAGCTGAGAGAGGAGGAGCTATTCCTGCCCTCCGATAAGCACCAGTCTGGCGCCGTCACTCGCACCGCAGCACTCGTACGCCGCCAACACAGATCTGCGCATACACAGCTGAGCACACACACTGGGGACTCTTCCTTTTTGTGTGTGGCGCAGGCGGTGAGTCGCAAGTGGGCGTTGCGGAGGCATGGCAGAACGACACAAGAAGTCATCAGGCTGCTCGACCTGCCTGCAGTGGACGGAGCCGCAGAGTGACTGACAGACAGCAATGGGGGAGAGGTGACAGCTGAATAATATCCTGTCTGTCTGTTGGTCGGCCTCATGTGCACACATCGCAAGACCGATGGCGTGATGTATGTATGCATTGCATCCGCACATGGATTGATCTGTGGAGGGAGGACAAGCGAATGTCGAATGTCTGAACGATGAATCATACGTCGGGGTCGGGTCGACATCGAGCAAAATGTATCCATCCATCTTAATTCTCAGTCGCACACACACACACACCCCACTCAGTCAGTCGGTGGCAATAGGTGGCGGTGGACTCCCTGCGTGGCATAAACAGTAGCCAAAGCACAAGGGAGGTCGCATTGCATTTGTGTGTCGTGTGTCTGCTTGATGTTCTTACAGTCGATGGCATCGTCGGGTACTCTGAATAGGGCATGGTGGTGGCTTGTTTGGAATGTTTTGTCCTCATAAAATTCTACCAAAGGGTTGCCTCCTCGGCTCCGCTCGGCCGAAGGAAATAGCGCACCGCCGTCCAAACCTGGGAATACATCAACTGAAGCATGAACACGGCAACACAGCAGGGACATCAATCAAGGACCGAAAATGAAAGAAATGAGCGAGCCGTGAGGACCTGTGGATGAGGCAGGATAATGGATCGGTCTTGCTATCCCTGCTCTCGCGACCGCAGGTTGCTGTTTGTTCTTCTCCTCGCGGGCTCTCTCTTGGCTGCTGTCACGCGCATGTCTCCTGCCTCGGTGGAACAGCCCACTGATGGCGTTTTGCGCTCTTTGCTCTGCCGTGTGGACAAGGTTGCTCAGCAAAGACTCCAGGAACAGGAAAGTAGACGAGGCACCGACATTTGCCCCACTTGCCGCCGGCTGCTGCTGCTGGTTTGTCTGTCCAGGAGGAGGCTCCCCCGCCCCTACGTTGGTGACGTATGGCCCAGCCGGGGCCGCTGCCTTCGTTCCATAGCCATACTGTAGACCCTGAGGCGCCTCTTGGACCGGCGCAGGCTTCTGTGGTCCGATGGCAGAGCCTATGGTTGCTGGCTGCGATGGCAGCCCCTGTGGCTGTGTCTGCACTGGGGCTGCAGGGGCGAGGGGAGGGGGCGGCTGCTGTTGCATTGGCTGAGCAGCCGGCGGCTGACCACCCTGCTGCTGCTGCTGCTGCTGGGCCTGAGTGATCGTGGGTTGGATCGTTGGGCCATTTCGCTGTAAGTGTCTCGCGCTGTGTGTCTCCGATGTGTTTTGCATCTTCTCCCTGCCCGCGCTTTTCTGGCCTGTGCTTGAGCTGTCCTTGTCTTCTACTTTGGCTTTGTGTGTGGGCAGGGGGACGGGTGCCTGTCAGAGACATACATGGATGGATGGATGGATGAACAAGAGAATATCATGAGACACCTTGTTTGTCTTGCGCTGTTATCCTTCTGTGATGATGTCTTGCGTGCTCTGCTCGGTGCTTATGGCCGTGTCTCTTGTTTGAAAGGCCTTTGCTCCCCATACTCACTGCCCCCACCTGCAGGAAAGATCCCTCCTCATCCTCTGCCTCTCCGCCACGATCGTCCTCAGCCATCTCATCTTCAGCTGGCTCGGCGTCTTCAGATCCTGACTCCTCGCTGCCCGTGTCTGTCTGCTCTTCCTCAGATGTCTCTCCTTCAGCTGGCATCTCCGCGGGTCGCGCCGCGCTTAGCGCCGGTGGTGGGCCTACATCGCCGATTGCGGGCATCGGGCCAGGCGGCCTCATTGGCAGGGGACTCCTGGCCGATGGCTGCGTGTCCACCTCCGGAACCGGCACTGCATTTGGGACAGGCACATTGACATCCTTGGCCGTTTCTTCAGTGGATTCGATGTCTTCAGAGTCCGACGCTTCACTCTCTGTCCCCTCTTCAGATTCTGACTCCTCGCTGCTTGTGCCTGTCTCCTCTTGATCCGATGCTTCTTGGGGCTGCATCCCCGCCGGCCGTTTCACCTGTATCGGCTGCGGTGGACCGATATCGCCGACCACGGGGGCGGCACCTGGCGGCTTAGACATGCGAACTGCGCCCAAAGGCGGCTGCAGCACTGACATTGGCTTCTCCTTTTTCTCGTGAGCCACTGTAATCGGTTCAGATGGGCCGGGTGCCTTTGGTGCCTCCTTTGAAGGAGGGCCCACAGGTGTTGGCGGCTGCTCCTCTTCTACGGCCGACTCGTCAATCTCCGACTCGGTTTCTGAGCTCTCCGTCGCTTCACTCTCTGTCCCCTCTTCAGATATCTCTTCTTCGGGTGCCGTGCCCGAGGATCGCATGACGCTTATCGGTGACGGTGGACCAGGGACACGGGGCATTGGTCCTGGGGGTTTCAGGAGTCCACCTGGCGGCTTCAGGGCCATTGGCGCATCTGGAACAGCAGGTTTATGGACGGCAGCGGCTCCTTTCATCGGTACGGGCAGCTCTGGGGCTTCCTTGGCAGAGGTGGCTACTGGTGGCTTGGGAGCTGTGGCAGAGATAACGATCTCAATGCCAGTCTCGTTCTTGGGCTTGACTATCGTCGCGGGCCATTCTGGCCAACTGATCATGGCTGACAAGGATAAGGAAGACCACAAACAATATCAAGTGAAGATTTCGTCCGCGCTCTTGTTGTACTTTGGTCGTAGAAGTGGAAGCTGCCGAGCAGCTCTTGTAGGAAGAATGTCGAGCCGAATCCTGAGGAGAGACAGAGGAGACCGACACACACATTGGTCCACCAATGGATGATGTGACAGTGTCTGTCGTTCGGCCGCTTGCTTGCCCCCTCGCTGCAGGTGTCTCTCGAATGTGGCGCGGTCAGCGAGCATTGCCTCCACTTTCTGCGCCTCTTTCGCGTTCTTAGTCGTCAAGTTAGCCAGCCTCTCCAGGAAAGGCTGCAGCCACAAAATACCAAGGAAACAGATGGCTGGCTTGCCTTCCTTCATCTGGCTGCATACACACGTACCTCTCCCCGCTTGTCGGTGTTATGCAGAACATCGCTGATCTTTTGCAGCTCGTGTGAGCAGTGCTTGACCCTCTCTCGTGTCTTGTGGCAGCGGTCAAACAGTTCGTCCAGGCCAGCACGCGACAAACGGAGGCGCTCCTGCATACATACATGTACATTTATGGCGATCGAGGTGGGATGACTGACTCGCATACCACTGGCTGACCCGATGTTTGTCGAGGTATATCGACAGATGCGGATCGCAGCTCAGCTCACAATTGAGGGCCTCGAAGTACTGCACTATTCTGCGATATGGACAGACACATAACCAGCCGAAGATGCATTGCATGGATAAATGTATTCATCTTGATATTTCCTTCTTAAGTCAGTCTCACTTGTCTCGACAGTGCTCCTCGTATGCAGTGCATCCCTTCATGGCACGGCCTAGGCGGCCGGCAAACTGCATGCAGCCCGCACACAAGACGCAGGAGAGACACACACGGACGGAAGGAGACATTGCGTCTGCAGTGAGCATGGTAGGGAGGCGGACCTTTTCCAGCGCGCTTTCGACTTTGGCGTTGAGAGGATATCTGACCTTCCGTCGATCGAGCCATGCCATCATGACGTCCTCAGAGTGTCTGAAGTGGTCTATGCTCTGCCGGACGCCCCAACGCTGATTTGCAAAAAGAAAAACAAACACATCTTGTTGTCAGCCAAGCCAAGCCAGGCCAGGCCAGGCCATGCCCCCTTGGTGCCGCTGACCCCAGCAGACGAAAATCGAAACAGCAAGGCGATACGCTTAAGAAGAGTGTCCGAACAGCACACGGGCTCATTTCTGAACCACTCACAAGCCTGAGAACACTCAAAGGCCGTTGATCGACCTTGTGTGTCCAATGTCTCTGTCGGAGTTCCGTTGCTCACCGGCAGATTATGTCCGGCTCTTCTTGGCCGAATGTGTCTGAGCTCCCGCACCTCAGACATGGCCTCGTACGCCCTGGCAAAGATGGGCAGATTGTAAGGGCAGAAGGCCTCCATCACGTTGTCCCTCCCTCCCCCATCCTCCATGCGAATGCCCCCAACGACGGCCATCTCCCGTTTCACATTGGCTATATCGATGACCCGCCTCTCGCTGTCGATGACTGCCTCCTCCTGGCTGGTCACGGCCACGAGCGGGACAGCATCGTCCGACTCTTTCACCGCCTCCGCCGATTCAGACAGCGCTTTCTTGCCGATGACCATCTTCTTATCCGGCGGCTCCGACACGACGTATCCCAGCTGATCTGCTGCCTGTGTCTCAGCCTGCAGCCCGCCCGTTGCATTGGCAACGTGCGCAGCGTCGACATTGAGATGGATGTGGACCTTCTTGGAGTCAGCTGGCGGCCTCAAGGTGAGCTTGCCGGCGGGCCGTGAGGCAACGAGCTCGTGCACTTCGTCAGGCCCTTTCCTTGCTGAATTTGCACTCCGCTTCTTGTGCCGGCGATGAGAGTACTGCGCGAGCGATACCCTGGTCTGCAGGAAGGCGGCGGTGGTGAATGAGGGCTCAGTGGAGGTGGCCGACAGAGAGGAAAGGACCGCAGTGCCAAGAGAAGCAGCCACGAGAAGCTTCATGATCAAAGAACCTCACAAGAGATGATGGTCAGAAAGGGATGGCGTTTGCGCTGGATGGATAATGAGGATGGGGATGGTTCGGCACTGCAGATGGGATGGCAGGCTCCAGGCGAAAGCTGCTGCAATGGCATGCAGAAGAGAGATGCGGCTGAGAATGCGGGATGGGGGGTCATGCATCCGTGGCAAGGATCCTTTGTGCGCGTCTCAGATCCTGGGGGCCAGGTGGGGGCTGCATCATGCATGCAGATCGTCAAGCTCGCTTCCCCAGAGAGATGAGCCATGGCTGGTGCTCCTGCTTTCCCACCCCAGATGAGCCACGCTCCGCCAATGATTCTTCAGCCATCTTTTGAGATATCGTTCGGCCGCGGCGGACGGGGAGAGCGTGGGTTCCGACGCAGAGGTGGGGATGGTCGGGGCAGAGGAGGCTTCAGAGGCCACAGAGGTGGCCGCGGAGGAAGAGGAATGACTCGTAAGTCGCCAAACCAGATGAGTGACACATACGCACAGCACGTGCGGGACTGTCGGTCTGTTGCTCTATTGTGGGATCAGGTGGCGGCCGTCGGCCCTTCACCCCCTCCGCTCGCTGCTCCTCTCACGGCTCGCTGCCTTCCCATGCGGTGGACAGCGTCTTCGCTGACCCCTGGGCAGCAGAGTACGCCCGCCACCCCAACATCCCAAGACCCACCTATCGGCCTGGCGTCAGGAGCACGCGCAAGAGGCAGCGCGAGGAGGAGGAGGACCAGCCGAGGGAGCCAGAGGACAGGCAAGAAAATGCTGCTGATGTTGAAGAACTGGACTTCGGCGAGGAGAAGGATGAAGATGATTCCATGATTCCCATCGACACGAGCTATCTGCCAGTCGATGTCGAGAAGCCGGCTGCTGCCGCCGCTGCGAGTGAATCAGCGCCGTCTCATCCGCGCAGTGGCCGTCCGTCTTTTCTGTCTATGCTGCCGCCGCCCTCCTCTGCCAATCGCGATCAAGGCACGGCTGATGGCGACGGAGAGGAGGACGGCGGGGCTGCGGAAGGGTGATGTTATTTGACTGGGGTCGTTACCGTGTCCAAAACAGTGACCAGCTCGTGTAAGTTGTGAGCTGCTGAGTGCGCAGCTGAGGGCGTGGAACCGGACAGCCGCTGGTGCCCGTGGCTACACACAACGGAGCTCACACCTTTCATGGGCATCACTGCTGCAGACGATACATGAATCGATAGGCAGACAGACGGATACCTTCATGGTGTGAGATAGCGTCGTCGTTATCCGCTGTCGTATACTTGGTCCTTTGTACAGTTGCCTGAACGGTGTGGTGTGCCATCAGCCATCAATCGGACTATTTGTCTCGCTGACGAGGGCAAACTCAATTAATGAGTGATGAATGCAGTCCCCATTAGTGCATCCATCTATCGCCCGCTTCATACGGTCTGTGCGCATGTGTGTGCATTCAGACGGTCCTCACCTCACTCGTGAGCTCATGTGGGGCGCTGGATACTGGTCACTCACTGGTAGGCAGACAGACAGGGAGGCAACCGAACGAAAAAGACAGACCAACCACAGTAAGTCATGGAGACAGACGCCCAATGCATTAACACGCCCTAACAAAAGGGCAACATGACACACGACCAACCAAAACGGTCTTAGTCGCACTATGCCAGCCAGACCACAAGCGAACGGACACATCCATCCATCCATCCATTGTGCCTCCTCAACAAAAGCTGCACTCGTCATCATCCGTCTCGAACACTGCACAACACACGCACGCACGCACACATGGCACTCAGACACAGACCTCTGCGCTCATCAGTGCACTCACTGCGGTCCACAGCCTTTGCGAGGTCCAAATCTGTGAGGATATTGGGCAGCTCGTAGACGGCTTCGCGGACGGGCTCGGCCTCCTCCAGCAGCTCACCGGCATCGACAAGGACCTCTTCCTTGGACACGGCTGGCTGGAAACAGCCACCGAAAAACAGCCGGCAAAAGGGGGCCGGAGGGCCGCCCTGACAGAATCCCATGCCCTGACACACACAGAGCAGAGCAGAGTGGTGTCTCCCTCCATCTCTCTGAGTGCGTGTGTGGCGTGGCGTGGTGTGCCTGTGTCTTTGCTGCGACTGGTTCGTTGACGCATCCGATGTCCTCGAGGTCGTTGTCGTTGTCGTTGATCTGGAAGAGTGTGGAGAGGCGACTCAACAAACTGCCGCTGCGGGTGGGGGCGTCGTGGATGACCTCCACGTGGTCCTCGTCGATCGACACCCTCTTCTTCACCTTCGACCCCGCCTGCATGATATGATGATGAGTCAGTCCGTCGATGGAAAGAAACCAACGGAGACACGTTGGGCGAGACATGGTGGACAGAGAGTCGGGGCCCGGGGGCTGGGCTGGGTTTGCCTTACCCGTGTGGCGGCTTTGATGGCTTCATTTCTGATGTCTTCGACGTCCTCCTTTGATGCCTTCTTGGTCAGCCACTCGACCTAAGCCAAGTGAACCAACCAACCAACCTTTTGGACGAGGGGGCCCGCTGTCCCGGCACCAACCAACCTCGTCATGGTAGATCTGCAGGTCCTCTTCTTCCTCATCATCGCCATCCACACGCTCACGCATCGGCATGCTCAGCCGGGCTGACAGACGTGAGGCCAACTCCTTGGGCGCGGCGCCAGATGAGAACGTACTGAAGCAAGAAGCAAAAGGAGAGTGCATTATGTGGTGGCCTGGGGATTGGCCTTCCCACCGTTTGGTGAGGAGCATGGACTTGTTGACGTCATCAATGGCCTCCACATAGTCCGTCTGGATCACAATCTCACTGTCCCTGTCAGCAACCAACACACACGCGCGTGATATGGCTCACCAGGACGGGCCACTCAGCTTGGCCCCAGCCGAGGGGCTGGACAGCTGTGTGTGTGGCTGTGTGTCCTTACTCTGACGTGAAGTGGTGCTTGGTGCCGTCGGCATCCACGAACGTCCGTGCTGGCTTGTACTCCGCCATCGCCGAACGACTCACCGGTGAGAAACCGATTCCAAGTGATTGTGACACAACAGAGAGAGCTCTCTGGCACGAGGGAACGCTGAAAAGCTCCGCAACTCGAATGTCGAGAGATGTCTTGATATAAGCTCGCGTCTCGACCTTGAAACCCTTCACCCCAACCCCGACTTTTTGTCCTTAGAAAACGCCGCCAGCTTCTTCGCCATGTCGGCCCCGGATCAGGTTCGCTGCCGTCACATGTAAGCATCCACAAAGCTCATCTCTTCAACGCAGATGGACATGCGTCGTATGTGCTCAGTATCTGCAAGCACAACAAGAGCCGCAACCCCGTGAGCCGTCGCACGGGTCAGCCCATCACCATCAGTGAAGAAGCCGCCATCGAAGAACTCAAAAAGATCAAGGAAACGTACGCTGGGATGAAAGGGAGGAGCAACCGCCGCCCGTGCACGTTACCATGCTGCCGTGTGCGGTTGTTTGTCTGCTCAGGTTGACGGCCGCCAACTTCGCCGAGGTAGCTGAGCAGCGCAGCGACTGCAGCTCGTTCGCCAAAGGAGGAGATCTGGTGGGTGCGATTGCCTGCACTGACCAAGGCAGTCACACATGCATCCCGACCGCATCTCGGTGTGTGGTGTGGTTGGGTGTGCTGTGCTGTGGTGTGCAGGGTTTCTTCGGCCGCGGTGAGATGGACGGCAACTTCGAGGCCGCTGCATTTAAGCTCAACGTTGGGGAGATATCTGATGTGGTCCTCAGCAGCTCAGGTGAGCGAGCAACGTCAAGGAATGCCACACAGGGCGTCAGCTTGTGCTGTGCGACATGTTTGGCGGCTTACCCAGGTGCCCATTTGATTCTGCGCATTGCCTGACTGAGATGACAAGTGCAGTTCCCAACAATGAGCGGTGGATGGGTTCGCGGCACAGAGGACGGCCTGATCGGTCTAATTCATGATGGGGGGTGTTGTGTGAGCTGGTAGACAGACAGACAGACAGACAGACACGGATGAGAAAGAACAATCGCTGTTTTGTTGGTGCATGACGTGGGAACGTGCGGACGGCCACGACGCAATTTCCATTAAAAGGCAAAAATCCCATTTGAACTCTCACTATAATATGTATGGTCAGCATGTGCATGATGCCTTCTCAGTAGAGAATAGGGCTGAGTGAGTCAGCGACACGGGGGCCACTTGGTTCGAGCAGACCACACGCACGGTACACAGACGTACACATCTACGCCTGTAGCTAGCTACTTACATGAAGCATCCACCCATAACATCCGTCCCAACTAGATCGACGGACCTCTCCATACCTGTCCGTGTGCTGTGCTCGCCACGTCAAATGAACTGTGAGGGGTCCCTGCAGTCTAAATGCACCTCGTCTATCGCCTCCAATGTCCTCTCAGACAGCGTGACGCCCTGACCACACAACACACGAGAAGCACAGACCCCAATGGCGCGGTGCGGCCACGCGTAGAGTGTGCGTGCAATGATTCACCTCCTCGAAAGCATCGATGCACTCCTTCAGCTGATCCATCTTCGTCGCCTGACACACACACACACACACACACCGAGGCCATGGTGCGATGGTCGACTGTATCGTGTATCATCCCCCCACCCTCACCCCGATGATGGTGCTGCCGTTCTCCATGTAGTTCCTCGAGTTGATCCACGCCAGCGACAGTGTGGTCAGCGACATGCCCTCCGCATCAGCCAGGGCCTTGTAACGCTCTATCGCACTCACACACCTGCACACACACACACACACACAGACAGCTGGTGCGCATCCATCCAGATCAAGATTGATCTCTGTCTGTCCACATACACCACACACCTGGGATTGAGCCATCTGGATTGAAAGAATGGCCATATGGTCATCCTGGCGCCCTCAGGCTTCTGTCCCTCGAGGTATTTGCCCGACAGCGCCCCGCCAGCCAGAGGAGACCACGGAAGGAGAGAGAGGTTGTAGTTCCAGTGGGCGCACGACTCGGCCAGCGTCTGCTCAAACTCCCTGACAGGAAAGGAGCGCGCACACCCCCTGTGTGCGTTTCCTTCGCCTGTGCCTCACAGTAGTTGCCTCACCGGTGTACGAGTGAGAATGAGTTTTGTATCGACACGGGCTTGGGGATGCCGACGCGATGAGCCGCAGCCGCAAACTGAGCCACCTACAGACAGACAGACAGACAGACAGAGCAGCCGAGGGGACAGCAGCAATCAAGGAATGACGGCATGGAGCCTGCCTTCTGTTCTCCCCGACTCACCCCGAATGGCGTCTCATTAGACAGGCCCCAGCTGCGGATGAGACCTTCGTCGAGAAGCTCCTGTGAGACAGACAGAATACGCATGGTACTCTCAGGTTCACGGTGCTGCTTATGTGTGCACGTACTTTGATGGCTCTGCAGATGATTTCGAATGGCACTGCTGTTGGGTAGTGCTGCGCGGGGTCGTACACAGTGCTCCCAAACTTGGGCACATACCTGCAGCCAGGCATTCACTCATTGCAATGCATCCGGGCATGTCATGTGTAGCGATGCGATGCACATGTGTGAGCGTATTGGTTGGTCCATCTGCCCTGCCCTGCCCACCCCACCTGACCTGTCAGGCCAGTGCAGCTGGTAGAGGTCGATGTATGACGTTTGCATACGGGCGAGGCTGGCGCGGCACGCCCTGTGAATGGACTCAGGGTCGTGCCGAGCCGGACCCTTCTGCTTGCCGTTGATCGCCAGGTAGCCATTCTCCTTCAGACGACCCGCTACCATGTACGAATCTGCACACACACACACACACACACACACAGAGAGAGAGTATACCGGCACCGTCAGCTGTGTGTCTGGCCTGCGACGGCCTGACGGACCTGCCATGAATCCAGCGACTTTGGTTGCGATGTATATCTTGTGGCGCCAGTCTTGGTTCTTGGCCAGCCACGTGCCGAGGTACTTCTCAGTCAGACCCTGCGTGTGCTGGGCAGTCGGCACCGGATACATCTCTGCACAGACAGACAGACAGACAGAGAAGACATGATAGGTATAGCAGATGGGTCGACCATGCACATCCATTCATTCATTCATTTCACCAGCGGTGTCGATGAAGTTGACTCCCCTCTCCTTGATGGCGTAGTCGAGCTGTGCGTGCGCCTCATCCTCGCTGTTCTGCTCCCCCCAGGTCATCGTGCCAAGACTGACATTAGAACACACACGCATCATGCAATTGTTTCTCTCCTTCCCGATGACTTACCAGACAGGTGTGACCATCATGTCGCTAAAGCCAAGCCGCCTGGTGGCCCGCACGCCTTCCCCTTCGCTCATCAGCGCCAGTCCTCGCTTCTGTGCAGATGAAGATGGCGGTGAGCTCCTGGTCTGTGCGAGTCGCCTCAGCGGGCTGACGAACGCAGAGGGGAGGGCCAGGCACGGCAGTTTCATTTGCAGGCCAAGCATCACCACCAGCACAAGGAGAGACAACGAGAGCATTGTTCAGCAGCAGTGACGGGTCGAGGCTGCCATTCAGCCTTCAGATCTACTTCCCGAGTCAATGCGTATCAGGACAAGCTCAGCTCCAGTTGCTCGCAGCAGTCCGCGTGCGGAGTGATCTCCCCGTCTGATCTCCCGTTGCACTCCATCCCAATGGATACAGCTGAGCCCCTCGAGCCCGGATCTGTCAAGAAAAAGAAGAAAAAGCAGCGGAAGCAACAAAGCGCGGCTGCGTCGGCGGCCCAGGAGGAAGCGCAAGATGTAGCTGAGGCAGCAGCAGCACCAGCAGCGGGCGTCAAGAAGACCAAGAAGAAGAAGAAGAAACAGAAGGCACCACCCGGCGAGGGCAGAGATGAAGCAGCGACGGAGGGGCGGGTGAGGAAGGTGGTGAGGAAGGAGAAGGTCAAGAAGCTGCGGATGAATCCCTACGTATGGGCGGACACTCTGGTGGACGTCAACCACCATCCTCCCCCCATCCAGGCCCTCTACTCGCGACCCAGCATCTTCGTGGGCTACAAGCAGCACCCATCCCAGGCGACACGCCCAGCCACCATCAGGGGCGACGGCACGCTGCCTCTTCCGAGAGCCCAGCTGCCGTTCGACGGCGATGTGGTCTTCATCGACGTGCCCAGCAACCTCAAGATCAGGGGAGGCCGCAGGGCGCTCTTCGAGCACCTCCGGCCGCAGGTCGAGGACTTCATCCTCAACCACAGGGCGGGCAGGTCGCCGCTCTACCGGTCCTACGACACGGCCTGGATGCGCCTTGGGGGGACGGACGAGGAGAACCAGGCGGTCAAGACCGACAGGCCCTGCGTGGCGGTGCTCAAGCGGGCTTACGACAAGAACATGTGTGCCGAGATGGGCATCCTCGAGCTGGCATCCACACCCTATCGATCACGGCCCGTCGGTACGCACACACACCAAAGGGCAAAAGGGAACACGCACGCACACCAAAGGCAGCGAGCGATGTGTTCTCTCTGCGTATGGTGTCTGGTGTCTGTCAGGTTTGCGGTTCCAGGGTGTGGTGAAGGTGGAGCCGGAGAGCGGGCTGATGGCGATGCAGGAGGTGGACCGTGCTTTGGGGCACTACACGATGGACAAGACGACGGCCACGATGGACTGGGCCAACGCCCCCCTCAGCCGCACCCTCATGTCCACACAGTACCTCGCTGACGCTGTGGGAGACATCATGGCACGCGCACCCAAGAGCGACATGTCGTATGTCGGCAGCATCTACGACGAACGCCAGTACACCTTCGGCAAGTGGACCAAGCCGCTGCCCTTGGGCGTCGAGGAGCCCACTATGACCTGGGTCAAGGGACCCAGGCCAAAGCCGGCAGCCGCCGCCGCCGCTGCGGCGGCGGCCGTCACGGCAGGTGAGGAGGAGCAGGAGCCGGCAAAGAGGAAGAGGAAGGCGGCCGACGAGGCAGCCGAGGAGGCCGGCCAACGCATCCAGGACAAAAGAAAGAAAAAGAGAAAGAAGCACATGGAGAGCGAGGCAGCTGCCGAACAGGCGGCGGAAGGGCGGCAGGCAGCAGCCGCTGCTGCTGCTGCTGCGGTTGGTGAGGGTGAGGGAGAGGGCAGGAGGCAGAAGAAGAAAAAGAAGAAGCGACACAGAGAGGAGGAGGAGGAGTAGTGAATGCTAAGGGGTGAGTGACTGTGTATGACGCTGCCTTGTGGTGACTGGTGACGGCGGCTTCAATGCTCAGACTGATGAGGTGGTTCATTCAAAGCTGATGAGGTGGAGGTCTTCGTCGTGTATTGATTGATGGATCGACCTCCAGTGCCTGGATGGATGGATGCATGAGTGCACGCGTGTGCGTGATGACCGACACCTTTGATGCATAGCGTGTGGCCTCAGCAAGTCTGTCGAGTGAGGCGAAGTTGAACTGACTGGTGCGTTCATTGATATCAGCACCGCCAGTCGCGTCAGTCCGTCATTGTCTCACCATCTACCAGGCCTCTCTCTCTCTCTCTCTCTCGCTCTGGCCCTTCAAAGTGGCTGTGTGCGCCGCATCTAAGAGCGAGTCCGTACGTGTCTGTCTTTGTGTATGTATGTATCAGTATGTATCTACATCACCAACCACCCACTCGCCCGCCCAGCCAGCCATCCGTAGAAAAGAGCCCCCCCTCCCATCTAGTCATCTCATCTCCCACCCGCAGGCCAGGCCAAAACGAAAAGCCAAGGGGCAGTCGCTCTGCTGCCATCCATCCATCCATCCATCTAGATATCTCGCCCCCAGGCAGCCATATCATTGCTTGGTCTTGACGGGCGAGGCGCCGGGCAAGGTGGGGTACTCATCGTCTGGTACTACGGAGCCTGCAGACAGACAGACAGACAGAATGGGGCGGTCGGCTCATGTGCGTGCACGTCACGTACCTGCGGCAGTGTGTGTCTGTGCCTTGTTGGGGATGTTCTTCCTCTTCCAGGCCACCCACCTGACCCACACATCCTTGGGCACGATGTTGCTGATCTTGTTGCCGCAAAAGAAATTCTCTGCACGCAGGTCAGGTCAGCAACGGCAATATTTATTGAATGTGTGTGTGGGAGAACGCACCGAAGAGTTTGAACGTGGCTTTGATGCGTGTGTGGAGGTCGTCTGGGAACTGGGCCGCTATGTCCTTGAAATCCACCTCCCAACCATTCCCTGCAGCGCACACATCACACCAATCACAATCACATCAAGGAAGTCATCCATCGTGGGGACTCGTGTCTTTGTGGCTATGTTTGGGTGTGGTGGGTGCGGAGCGTACAGTCTTGGCCCTGCTCGATGCCGTCTACGAATCGAGTGAACTTCTCCATGAGCTCGTTCTTGTAGGATTCGTCTAGGGGCTGGGGCTCCGGTTTGACGTGGCGTCGTTTCTGCTGACACAGACAAGGTGAAAGACTCCTCTTGTGTCGTGTGTCGGGTGTGCTTCCTACCTCCAACTTGGAGTCCTGTTTGGCTTCGAAAACCCAGTTGTCGAGTAAGAGTTGGGCTACGTGCTCGGCGCTGTCGTCATCAGGGATGCCGATGCTGGCCTCACGCAACTTGGGGTGGTACCCCTGACAGCCTACACACACACACACACGCACACAATGGATGGATGGATGGATGGGTATGCAGGCAGACGTGTGTGTGGCGTGTGGTGTATGTCCCCCCCGACTCACCTTTCTGAAGGCCGCGCACGTCTGCCATGGGGTAGGGCCACGTGGCAGGGTTCTCCTTGAACACAAGCCGTTCCGACCAGTACTGAGGGTCCTGTGCAGGCAGGCAGGCAGGCGGCCACGCCACACCCACAAGTGGATCGACGTCCCCTCCCTGCCTGTTGGTTGGTTGGTCGCTCTCACCTCCTCAATGATGTCCGTCCAGTATGTGGAATCTATCAGCTTACTGGGGTCCTCCAACTCACCAAACGGGTCAGCCGCCAAGGCCTCCGCATCCAACGCATCCTTCCCCTGCAGCCATACACACAGCAACGAAAGACGTGTCCATTCTCTTCATCTCTCTCTCTCTCTCTCTGTGTGTGTGTGTGTGTGTGCGCGTGTATGGTTGTCACAGGCACAGACGTACCGGGAAGACCCATTCGAGGGGCTGCAGCCGTTCGGCGCGCTCCTCCTTCTCGCGCCGCTTCGTGTCGTCCTCGGAGTGGTCGAACAGGTCCCAGTCAGGGTGACTCTCGGGCCTGTGCACAAACTCCTCCTCGTCGACATGATCAGCAGCAGCAGCAGGAGGGGCAGGGGCAGGGTGGGCAGGGGCCACCACGTCCACCCCCAGCCCCCGTCCCCCCACACCCAACGACCCACCCATCCCTCCACCCACAACCATGGCCGTATCTACGCCCATGCCCGGAGGACCCATGCCCATGTCCATGCCCATGCCCGCCTGCTGCAAGCTCGCGTTGAAGCTCCCTTTGAGCAGATCGTCGTCGTACAGGGACGTGTTGCCCTCTGTCTGGTCCTCCCCTGTTGCCTCGTATGGCTGCTGCTGCTGTGGTGGGACGGGCAGCTCGGACGAGGGCGCGTGTGGTGGCACGTCGTCCAACTGGCTCATGTAAGCCGCAGCACTCCCGTTGTTGCCCTGAAGCATATCGGTGTGGGTGTCGGTGGGGAACTGCGCCGCGTCAGCGAATGGAGCGGGCACCTGCGATGGGTCGGGCGAGTGTGGCGAGGGAAGCGGCTGTTCATAGTGAGGATGTGGGTGCTGGTGCTCCTGGTGTTGGTGTTGGTGTGTGTCATCCTGCGGGCCGTCTGCGATTGGCTGATCGGGGTTGGGGGCGCTGGCAAACGGCCAGTTGATGCCGTGCTTTCCGAGGGGCCAGGTCTGCAGCTGGGCCACCACCCGCGACTCCAAGAGGCTTCGACGTGCCGTCGCATCCTGCAGACGGGCACTGAGAGACAGATAGACGGACAGGACAACCAACAAGACACGACGACGGCAATCAACCAAACCACCCTCTCTGTCTGTCTGTCTGTCTGTCTCTCTGTCCCTCCTCCCTCTGCTCACATGATGTAGTCCCTCTCGTCGTTTGTGTCCCCTCCTCGCGTGCGCCCGCCATCCGCCATCTGCTCGTGCTGGTACAGCTGCTGGCGCCCTCGACTGGGCCCCACGGCGGCGGGGCGGTGGTGCCCCTCGTCCTCACTCTCAGAGAAGCACTGCACATCGGGCACGTCGTCGTCCCCCTGATCACCAAACCGGTCACCGTACCCATTCGCCCCCCCGCCCCACGCACCTCCCTGCCCCATGCCGCCATACGACTGCGATCCGTCGGCGTAGCCGCCGGTGTCGTATCCGCCCGTGTGGTAGCTGTGCTCTGAGGGAGGGTAGTGGTTATCATGTTCGCCGTACATGCTCGCACTCCCGTCGTGCTGGTCCTGTGCGCCATACGGCATCGGCGGCGCGTCGGATCGGGTGTCCCACCTGTCCTGTTGGTGGTGATGGTGCTGGTGATGGTGAGCGGCGCGATGGTCGTTGTGCGGATGGGCGTAGTGGCTTGCCGGTGACTGGTTGGGGTAGTGGTGGTCCGCCTGGTGGTCAACCTGGCGACTCGTTGACCCGTACCGGCGCGGGCTGCCGCTCATATCGGGTGACGGGCTGGTGCGGCTGGGGACGTATGTGTAGGACATGTTGGTGTAGGGCACGGGGCGCCCGTTGGCCGGGGGCACACTGGCGGGCGGGACATGACTCCCCTGAGAGACACACACACACCGTCACATACGACACATGTCACATGCATCCATCACATGTATGCAGCTGGCTCTCTCCCTGCTCCCGTGTTCCTTCCTTACCGGTCCTCGGCTCATGGCATTGTTTCCGGCAAACCCGGCACGGCCAGATCCGCCCATATGCACGCCCACACCATCATCATAGGCCTCCCTCTCGTCCATGTGGGCGCCGCCCTGCTGGTAGTAGGGGTCTGGCACATGGCTGCTGCCCGGTGAGCTGGCCTCCGATGGCTCGTACTGCGATAGGGCGCCCGTGTGGTCTCGAGGAGGCGGCCGGCGCCAGTTGTTGCTGTCCACTGCCCCTGGGGCTGCGGACGGCTGCTGGTCTACATACTGCCGAGAAGAACGACGACGATGCTGCGACATGGTGGCAGGAGGCCTACGAATCTCCTCCCTCCTCCTCCTTCGCCACAACAAAGCGAAAAAGGTGAGCTCGCACGAGAGGCGAGCCTGAGAAGAGTGCGCTACCGCTCTGCTGCTGCTGCAGCTGCCCAGTGCATCGAGGAGGCGCAAGATTCTTCAGCCGCAAGCGGCCTGCATCTTCCCGCCATGGCATCGCCTTCCGCTGAGGCGTTGGAGTCCATCTTTGGCTCCAGCGTCATCAATGCCGCTGGCGAAGAGATCCCGGTGAGAGATGAAAACACAATGAACTGCAATGCAATTGCACGTGCCTTGGTTTGGTGTGTGATCATTTTGTTCAGGTAGAAGAGCTGGCGAAATGCGACGCAATAGGGGTGCGCTGCAGCTGCAGATGATGATTTGAGTGCATGGTGATCCGTTGTTCGTGTCAGGTGTATTTCTCTGCGCATTGGTGCCCGCCGTGCAGGGGATTCACACCCATGTTAATTGGTGGGTGTGACCGACCATGGCTCACTCGGCCGGCACTCACTGCATTGCCGCTTCTTTGTGTCTGTGTGTGTCAGGGACCTACAAGAAACTCAAGGACTCGGACAAACGGTCAGGCCCCAGACGCCAGACACTACCCCACGTGTGTGGATGACACAGATGGGATGCCGTGTGCCCGTGTTGGTGCGCAGCTTTGAGGTCATCTTCGTGTCACTCGACAGAAGCGAGGCCGACTTCAAGACATACTTTGCCGGTAATGATGCAATGAACGGACGATAGGTGTCTCCGCACTTCCATCTCCTGCCCCGTGTGTGTTGTGTTACGCTGTGTTGTGCCGTCCGTGTCGACCAGGGATGCCATGGACAAGCGTCAGGTTCATGGGTGGGCACGGCAGGCACATGACCAGGACCGGACGGACACACGTGGCGTCGGCGGCATTGATGTAGGTGTGTATGTTGCTACTTATCGCCTCAGATTCTGCCCGCCGCGACCAGCTGAACAATCGGTTCACGCCGTCTGGCATTCCCGCCCTGTACATTGTCGACAACGAGGGAGTCATGCTGCAGGAGAACGGCAGACAGGCCGTCGTCGCGGACCCTGAAGGAAAGGTCGGTGTGTACCACCAATGAGCAGAGCGTGTGGGTCGGTGTGATGGTTGGCTGCGCGTTTCGGTTGTGCATATGAGTGCAGAACTTCCCCTGGGTGGCGTTCAAGCTGTCGTTTGCTGAGCGTGTGTCGAGCCAGCTGATGCCCAGGCTGATGCAGCTACTGCCTCTGCTGTTCATTCTATACTCATTGGTGCGCTTCGTCGCGAGGTACCTCGGCTACCTGTGAACATGAATCAATACCAGCCAGCCATCTGTTAATTAGGTGATTTGAGTTAGACGATCGTGCGTATGATCATGTTGAATTAATCGAGGTGTTTTGTAAAGGACACAAGACACAGAAGACAAGACAACTGTCTCGACAAATGGACACACAGCAGACACACAAGCCTTATTTACCTCTCGACGGACACATCCCAGATAACCCCCTCCTCACCCCTCCCCCACTCGCCCACCCCACCATCTGCACCCACACTCATCTGCTCCTGGCCCATTCCATCCATTGCCTCCGGGCCTTCATCAGCTCCTCCTCTGACAGGGTCTTGGGCTCCTCTTTCATGGCCTGGGCCTGGCTCGTCGAAGAGCGCCTCAACTTCGGTTTCTCGAAGGCGTCTGAGCCTCTCCGGCCCCCGTACATGACTGCCTCTATCACGTCGAAGGGCTTCTTCTTGACGGGTTTCTTTTCACCCAGCGCCTCGGTGCGCGTCCTCTTCAGCGGCCGCAGCAGACTCCCTTGGCGCTGCATGATTCTCTCTCCCAGGGTCGGCTCCCTTTTGGTGGTTCTGAACACCGGCTCCTTCAAAACAACGGGGGGAGATGCCGGCGCTTCCGGTTTGCCGGGTTTGGTGTCTCCTGCTTGCATGAAGGCATTTGCGAGGATTGACTTGACTTTTTCCGCCGTCGATCGCCTTCGTTCCTCCTTCAGCACATCCAATGATTTGATGAAGTCGTCGTGTGCACCGATGCTCTTGAACGGCTCCACCTCTGCGAGAAACAAGAAAGAAAGATCAGACGTGTCTCCTTCCCTGCCTCCCTGCCTCCCTGGCTCCCTGCCTCTCTCTCTGCCTGTCATCAGCTCACCTGTTGGCCGCTGATAAAACTTGACACCTTTCGTGCTCATGATTGGCTTGAGATACTCCGGGACGTCTGGGGGATGAGGGGAGTACCAGGGGATGTTCATTTGCTTGAAAGTCCCTCTCCTGCCGCCTATTTCGCGAGTGGACAGGCGAACGGCGGCCACGCGCGCCAGCTCAGCGCCATCCAAGAGCTTTTCAGCAACAAGCAGTGGCAAGGGGGCTACCGCATATATCTGGCAAGACGGAGACATGGTGTGACAATGAGGCGCAGAGATAACGGCCGGTAGGTTTGCTGGTGGCTGACCTCTGAGTCGATTGTCCTGGCAATGGCCATTGGCATGGGCGCGTCTGAGGCCAGCACCTGCTCCAGTGGAACCGAGCTGTCATCCTCGGCACTGCCAAACCTCACGCCCCCTTCTTTAGCCGCCGAGCTCTTGTCTGCAGCGCTTGTCTCGCCCTCGGGCTTCATTGCTGACCTTATCTGTTTGTAGCTTCGCAGCCTGAAATGAACAAGGGACGGACGGTGCAACAGGAGAAATGAGAGGCGAACGAGCCGGCATACATGTGAGGTGTTGGCGCGGCGTTCCAGAAAGCGGCGATTCGGTTGTCGTGGGGTTTGTCAAAAGCAAACTTCATGCCCAGCATAAGTGTGCTGCGGACTTTCATGAGATACAGATTGTACAGGGCGGTTTCGTGCAGAATGCTGAGCGGAAAGAAAGAAGGCAGAGTTGCATGCAGCGGGAGGAAGGCGAGGTACCCTACGCAGGCCTGCCCTTACCGATACACAATGACAGGGAATGTAGCCATGTCGATACGGATGCCGGGATGATGGCTGAATTCCTGCACTCAAACACACGTCTTTCTGTCTGTCTGTCTGTCTGTCTGTCTTCCTGAGATGCCTCCCTCACCGTCAACTCATAGTGTGTCGCTGTCTCGTATGCGAATGCGTCGAATCTTTCGAGGAAGGGGACTTTCCTCGCCTTCTCCGGCGGCCTTGCACTGTCATGGCCAGCAGTCTGGCGGGCAGGAAGGCAGCACCAGCTGCAGACGTTGCCTGCGTGCATATGGCATGATGAATCTCGTACACAGACGAAGTTAAAGTGCCGTACCTTCGGCTACTTGTCTGCCTTGCGATTTGCTGGAAGGGTCAACGGGGACAATTCTCGCTGCCTTCGGCACCACCATCAGGAGCGTGGAAAGAGGTATGTCTTCCGGCCATCCCTCATTGCTCAAGGAGAGTCTGTTGAATGGGCTGGCGTGCCGATGAACGAGTCATGCGTTTCGAATGCTGACATGGCCTCCTTTGCCCTTTGAGGCCGCTTGGCACCACCTCCCCGGCTCGACGAATGCGAGTTGGGGTATTCCTTCCGTCAAACCTGTGCGAGCTGACGTACATACTGCAAACGTTCTGAAACCAAACGTTCTTTCCTTGGGATGGAAGATACATCGCAGACGGGTAGCCGTCATGGCCACCGAGGCGGTGCGGATCTACGACGCTCCCGGTACGAGGGAGGGAGAAGGCGACAGCTGCTCCTGCTGCTATTGGGCATCGCCGGAGGTGAGCAGGGAGGGACAATAAACACGACCGACCCCCCGCATATTGTGTGCTGATCCTCCAGGCTACGCTTCATCTCGCGTGCGGTCCTCCCTCTTATCGAGCCTGCCCGACTTCTCATCCCGTCATCCCCTGACGAGCCAGATGCTGCGCAACCTTCAGCCGGATATCTGCTACGGCGTTTGTCGGTACTCGCAGATCAACGACGGCATCTGTCAGCCTGGGTGCGAAGTGGAGGAGTGTGACTGGGATGGTGACGACTGTGCTGAGCGGCCTGGCGGCAGAGTGGCGTCGATTGTCCAGTCCATTGGCGATACACTGGGGCTGCCGGACGCGGCCAGAGAGGAGGAGGCGGGGGCGGGGGCGGCTGGTGGCGGGCTCTCCAACGTGCGCGGGAGGGTGAGAGATGCCATCCAAACAAGAGCTGCGTGTAAGTTGGGCGTTTGGGGGACGACAGCAGGCCGGCTGGCCGGGTGGCAGCAGGCTGAGATCTCCCCCTGTGTGTGTGTGCATGTGCAGGTCTGTCTGGTGGGTGCCGCCCTTTTCTGCTGGGCAATGGTGTGTGCGATGCCGAGTGCAACACAGAGGCATGCGGCAATGACGGAGGCGACTGCAAAGGTGCGAACAGCTCAGTATCACGACGCAAGGCCCCTCACAGCCACTTTACCTCTTGTTGTTGCTTCAGGCGATTTGTGTGCGTCTGGTTGCCATCCTGAGCATAGAGGGGACGGGTTCTGCGACCCACTCTGTAACGTCGCTGCCTGCAAATTCGACGACGGAGACTGCGAGGCAGTCAAGGTGAGCCTTGCATGACAGCTGCTTATGACGAGGGAGAAATACACGACTGTGTGCGCTGTTGTGTGTTGTTGTGTGTCAGGGCTGCCCCGGCTGCTCGCCGCCTCTGTTGGGCGACGGGCAGTGTGATGAGGTGTGCAACGTGGAGGCATGCAATTGGGACGAAGGCGACTGCAAGTGATCACCAACCATCGCACGCAGCTTGGGGGAGAGATATCGCACAGGCATACTCGCGTATTTGTTGAATTAACGATCTGGGAGGGGAGGGAGTCGTGTGCAAAGGTCGCGAATTTGCACACGTAGGAGGGTTGATGGGTGGGTATGGGGGGAGGAGGATGGAGTCGATGGATGGATGGATGGCGGATGGCGTGTGTGCTTTCTTAGTGGTATGGCGTGTGTCATCGTTCGTTGTTTGTTTCTTCAGAGAGGTGGTGTGTGCGCTAGTGCATTTGTCATCAGCTGTGCTGCGTCGTGTCGATCGTGTGGGCCCGGTGCCATCCAAAGCCAGGCTGGTCGCCTTTGTTTTTGAGCCAGACCCGTCTCATCTCCTTACCACCACCACCCACACACCCACCCATTCACCCACTGACTCGTTTTTGGTTTTGTTTGACAATGGATATCTGTATACGATCTAGTCTACTCTAGTCTCCTCTAGTGGCTTTTTATCTGCCGCCTCCCTGCCCGTGATGACATGCTTGATTCAGGAGATTGGACACTCTGCATACGTACAATATTTGTCATTTTCACATTGAGCAACGATCCAAGCCGCCTCTCACCTTCGTCCTTGCAACATTGGAGGCTTTCAGCTGACTTGTCGGGATGACGTGACGGGTGGGAAGTCAGCTGCGACCTCAGAGCCTTTTCGGAAGACTTTTGAACGCCGTGTCGAGAATTCTCGCCGGGAGACAGTGATTGACATTCGGCGATTTTTCAGCAGATTTCTCGCAGATTCGCCACAGTTTGCGCTGTTTCCTCCATATCCCCTCCATCTCTGTCCCCCTTCACCTGTTCTCTTCGCCAGCCGCCCTCCCTCACAACCTCACATCGACCTCCCGCTCCCTCATTGACGAGACGGGCAAAGACAAACCGCGACTGGCTCCCCCTGTATGGCTGCTCAGGCGGTAGTAAGCAGCCTCTCCGCACTAGGCAAACTTTAACCGCTTTGAGTGAAGGGTCAAATCGGATGATACACCAGGGGTCCATTCGACGATGTCGAGAATCTCGACGTGCAGGCCCCCATTTGGCAGTTGACCCACTTACATAAAATTGCAGAGAAGCAGCCCACCCAGATGATCAAAAGCAAATGTGAACCGCCCATGTGAGAGCCTCTCACACACAAAGCAGCAGCTCCTCGCTCGGTCACGTTCTTTCACAATGGGAACCCTTCTAACAGCGCTCCGTTCTCGGCAACCAAAGCAGCTGTGACCACCGCGCTGAGCGCATCTGAACGCCCACTGTCAAGTCACCTCAAAGATTATCAGCTCACTCACTCTGGTTCGTGAGATATTCCTCACTCAATTCTGTCTGACCACTGTGTATCTGACCTACCGCTTTCTCTGCAGTGACTTGACAGACACGGACCGCGTCCGGCGCATCTGAACCGTCACTCGAAGGGCAATCAATCCATTGCCAACATCATCACCCCACTCACTCTGGATGGCGAGATATTCCTCATCCAATTCTGTCTGACCAATGAGTCAGTACATTCATACAGACAATCATTCGCGCT
>CDMY01000592.1:87453-111427 GCA_001179505.1 Vitrella brassicaformis | reverse complement strand
AGCCATACAGGGGGAGCCAGTCGCGGATGGCACGGCTCCGTTCTGTCGTTTGCCGATTTGCAAAGAAAACACCTTTTGCGAGCTTGGCTGAAGGTTTCCTTAACGCACAAAAGATGGATAGATCATTCCATTTGTTTTTCACAGTCCGTCTGTCCGTCTGCCTCGGACACGCATGTCGACGAGCCAACAGAGAAAAAAAGGCGCCTCAACTAGGGCACGACTCACCAAGAGACGTGAAACTACACACATCTCTGTTGCAAAATGCCAATGACCATCTGACTGACTGACTGACTGACAGGCAAATATCTGCACACTTATCCGCACAGGGCCGACCCACATTCTCCCATCGGTCGTTTGAGTCCCTCCGTATCTGTCCGATTGACTCGGAAAAAAATAGACAGCCACCCCCTTGTCAATCCAATCAACCATGCATAAGCGGCCAAACATGTGCCATCCGTCACACGACCGATGGCTCTCCCTGACAATTGTCAGACATGCACAATCTCGTTGAGGCTCGCTCCATTGCTCACCTCGTGAGTGCTGCATCCGTCCATCAATCAGGAGCAGGGCTCGGGGTCGTCGCGACCTTTCAGCCGCTCATAAATTCTCCACGCAAACGATCCGACTCGAGAGAGAACCGTCACCAGAGTGAAGAAGGCAGACACAATGAAGAGGATCGGATTGACAGCCTCCGGTGCCCACACGATCGTCAGCACCAAGATGGGCACTTCCAGCAGCGCAAAGGCCGCAATGCAGAAGTGTTGGCATAGGGAGGGACAGCCGCGGATACCGTAATGAACAAACAGCGACACGACGTCAGCCAGCGATAGGTGCAGGATGATGAAGCCGACAGCTTGATATCCTAGATATTCTCGTTCAAGACGGCTTTTCGCTGTTGTCATGCACTCCTCATCAGCATCACTCCACGGTGCATCGGGGAACCCACAAATAGACTCTGCAAGCGAAGATATTGGAATCCCGCTGGTGAATTCCACTCCCACCGCCAAATCAGTGATCAAGTCCACAGCCATCCCCCCAACGGCCAGCAGTTTAGACAAGCGAACGAAGGTGAGGAAGTACATCCGTTTGAGCCACCGCTTGGTCACCGAGCGATAAAGGAAGGGCTCTGTTTGCCGAGCCTTGGCTATGCGCTCGGCCGTCGGTGAGGGTCTCCACCCTGCCCGATGGCCGCAGCACGAGAGCCGGTTGTAATCGACGTCAGTTTCCCTTCCACCCGTCGGGCTGGTCGATGCACGGATAAGCCGCGGCTCCGAGATGACAATGAAGAGGGTGAACTGCAGAAGGATCGCACCAGCCAGCCACGCCAGTGCGCCGAACCGCAGGCCAAAGCGGAGATCACGAGGCATGGACGCCGTGCAAACCCAACTCAACGTGAACCTGAAAAGGACGATGTTCAGAATAATAGAAAAATACATGAGCCATCGAGTGCCCCACCAAAATGGCGGCGCGCACAGACTTCCCAATCCAACGAGAAGCATCAGAGGCGGCGGTGCAAAAATCACAATCGCCAGGAGCGGGTCGTCAACGAACAAACTCCCTTCGTACCCAAGGATAACGAGAAGTACGGAGAAACACCCCCACCACCACCAGAGTGCATAGGTCACGACGAGGCCGATAATGAGAAGGAAATGCCTCAGAGGATAATCCGTCAGCCACAAGGTCACACAGCCAATCCGCAGCACCAGAAAGCCCCACAGACTACGCTCCTCAGCCCAAGCATCCCCGTCGCCAAGCGCAGCCCGGCCGTCCACTGCTTGCGCAGGAACCGATGTCGAGACGGTGGTGGACACGTCTGAGAGCCGAGCACCGCCATCGCCATCTCCTTGAGCCCCCGATTGATGCTCCGATGACTCCGATGGCCTTTTAGTCGAGACATTCTATTCAGAAGCTGATTGTCGATTGTGTGCGTACCTTGCGAGTTGCCCCTGCCGGACTGCGTTGAGGACCTTCATGATGTGCCCCTGGTTGCGCATGATGTGCTCCTGGTTGCGCTCTATCATCGACAGGCGCGTCAGCACATGCAGCAAGTCCTTGCTCTTAGCACCACCCTGGACACGCACACAGACGGACACAGAGAGATAGAGTGAACGCCACACATCCTTCCAAATGCGCACACGTGTGCCACCACTCCCATCTTTCCTACTGACCTTGAGTCTCTGCACGCCGAAGATGAAGTCGTCCATTTTGATCTCGCCCTCCTTGCGCCTGCCCGTCGGGTCTCGGGTCTCGAAGTCCACCGTGAGCTGGTCACAGAGACCCAGCAGGTCGTTGGGCTCGCACTCATACAGCAGGTCGTTGGGCTCGCACTCATACATCTTCATCAGACGCTGACAGATACCAGAGAGAAAGGGGCACCACACATACGGTTGAAATGTGCGCAGAATCGCCATTTCTGTCGGTGGCACCCACCCACCTTGAGTTCGGCCTTCCCCATGACCTCGGCGAGCCTGGACTTTGTGAAGGAGTCGTTCATCTCGCTGAGCTGCACGTCCTGGTACACGTCGGAGCAACTCATCCGCCGCTTCCCTTTCGGTGTGTTGCACGACCGGTCCACCAGCGACGTCAGACTCTTGAAGAAGATCCCCCTCACACCCTTGGGACTCGGCGCACCACCCGCCATCCCGTTCGTCCTTCCGTGAGTGGGCGAGGGGTCCTTGGGGTCACTCGTCGAAGCCTTGGCCTCCTCCTCCTCCGCTGCGGTGGTCAGCGAGCCGATAGTCCCTCGCTGGGCCATAGCGGTGCGCTCGTTGCGTCGGTCGCCGCTGCCGTTTTCCGAGTCAGGACGGACGCCGGCGTTCATGACGCGGATGAGCATGCAGCGAAGCTTCCAGATCTCACGGTGGTTCTCAAACTCACGGCGCTTCTCGTCCTCGCGCGACATCTGAAGGACAGGAACGGTGGGTTGTGTGCATTGTGGCCTGTGTCCGGGGTGGGATTTGTACCTGTGTGGCGCTCTCGACGAGGACGGCAGTGATGAGGTTGCTCGGAGCGAAGACGGATATACAGATGAACCCCACGAAGCAAAGCCACATCCACGGCTGCTGCTTGACGACCACCTCAGTGGCGTCCGTCCAGTCGTCTACACACACCACGCCACACACACAGACAGACAGTATTGCACGGTCCATATCTGCACATACGCCACTCACCGAGTGTCATGATTTGGAATAGAGTGCGCATGGACCTGACGACTGTGCCGAACTGCGACTGGACCTCCTCCTTCTCTTCGTTGGTTATGAAGGGCTCGCCGTCCTCGTCACTCAGCAGGCGCGGCGACGGCCAGAGGCCGTCCAGACCCATCAGTGCCCGCCGGCCCTTCTCGACAAAGGCCTCGCACTGCTGCTGCAGGAGGGGAATGATGATGCCGAAACGGTCCTGGAGCTCAGCCGCATCCGCGTCTGTCAGATTGCTGGTGAGATTTCTGCACTGCTCCTGGGCGAACGAGAAAGGGAGAATGGCCATGTTAGTGCAATGCCTCGGAGTGACTGTGTGAGGTCTGGGATGCCTTACCGCGATCTGGTTTGTGGACGGGTCCTGTTCGGGTTGGAAGTCGCTTGAGAATCCGATCATGGTGGTGACGAATGTGCCGTAGACGAAGAGCATGATGGCCGTGATGATGACGCTCCACACGAGGGTCTTCAGACTGTACGTGATACCGCCCGTCAACATCCAGCTGCACAGAGGCGGGCCCACAAACAGACACAAAAGGATGGACATAGCACGTTATCAATCAATGTCTGTGCGTTTCCGTGTCTTACAATTCTCTGAAGACGGGGTGGTATCTGAAAGCGCGCGATATGCGCAATCCTCGTATGATACGCAGGATGGAGAGCTTGCGCCACGCCATCTCTGCGTTTGAGGTCCACCCCAGGGCGGGCATCCACATCGATATGTACCACGGCAGGATGGTCATGACCACAATCATCAAGTCGATCCAGTTGTAGACGTCCTGTAGGCATGGAGGGCACACAGAAAACAGCCGATGTGCGATGCGTGCGTGCTTGTGTGGGTTGGTGAGTGAGTGTGAGGTTGACCGACCTTGAAGAACCTCCAGCTGAGGGCGACCATCTTGAAGATGAGCTCGGCGACAAAGAAGAGCAGACAGGCGAACTGTATTCCAATCCACGGCCACTTGTTGACCGTCTGGTCGCGATGACTGTCATCGACACACAAACACATAGTCACATTGATCGCACATGTCTGTGGTGTGCATCACAGTGCATGTGTGTGCTGCTGTTGAACATGCTTACCTAAAGGATGTCTCGATCCAGACAGCGATACAGTTGAGAACGATGACGATCCACACGCAAAGCTCGAATTGCCAGCTCTTGGCGATAGCATCCCCAAGCCGATTCCGGCCGTCCACTGCAGGGGTGGAGACCGATGTCGAGACGATGGTGGACACGCCTGAGAGTCGAGCACCGCCTTCGCCATCTCCTTCAGCCTCCAGTTGATATTCAAAAGACTCCGCTGCCCTTTTCGTCGAGACGTCCATGTCAGAAGCTGATTGTCTGAGGACGTCTGGGGGATCAGCCGTGGCAACAGGAGCAACGCTGACAAACGCGGGCGGCTCCATGTCTGCGTCACTCGGAGAGCCGATCTTAGAGATTGAGAGCCGTGGGAATAAACGTGATGCTTGAAGGCCTCTGTTGGTGATCCGCTGTGTAGACTTGTCTGTGTAGTGAGAGCTCGGCAGAAACTGCGGCCCCTATCTTCCCTCTTCAGTTGGAGTATCAGCAGTAGCTCGGGGTAGCGAGTAGGAATGTGACGAAGCCGAAAGAAGCATTCAGTGACGACGGAGGTCTCATGGACACGCAAGCTTGGGTCCAAACCATCGAAGCGGCGACGGGGCTGCGACTCCATCTTCTTATCTTCTTAATTCGCCAAGATCCCACCCACCCATCTTCATTTGCTTTGCTGATGGGGCAGCTCCATTCTCGTCTGACTCCGATATTGTCACTTTTGCGAGCTTGGCCAAGAGGCAGGTATAGGAGGGATGGATAGATCCCCGCATTCGCTTTAACAGTCCATCTGTCTGCCTCGGACACGCATGTCGACGAGCCAACAGAAAAGAGAAGGCGCCCCAACTAGGGCAAGACTGCGCAGCCTGTCAGTCATTGCTCTGTCCTATCAGCCGCGCTTGAGTGGCGCCATGGGATCTTCATCTTCAGCTTCAGCTTCATCGTCTGCTTTGCCTCATGGCGAGGTGAGTCAAGGCGCAACAGGCAGACACTGCCGCGTGTCAGACCGCGTGTCAGACCATCACTCACTGACTCATTCCTTCGTTCGTTTGATTGTTCGATTCGTTAGGCAATGGCATCCGCTGCGCCGTGCCGCTACCGGGAGGGCAGTCGTGTGCAGACGGTGACCAACGAGCGTGAGAAGGGCAAGCAGAGGTGGGTCAAGGCCGACGTCTATCGCATCGAAGAGAGCAGTGGACGGACGGCGGTATACATGAGGGAGGTGGGCGGACACCGGGAGGAGTTCGAAGTGATGGTGCCGCACACCGAGGCCACGGTGCTGACACACGCGAACCCACAGCCACCCATGGTAGGCAAACACACCGCAAGAGAAAGGCCCGGACAGCACTGCTCGGTGCTTGTCGTTGGTGCTTGGGTGTGTGGTGTCATGTGGGTGTAGGTGTGGGATGACAGCAAGAAGGTACACATAGCCACACACAGCCACAGACAACACACAAAGACCGCCTTCCATTCTCATGCGGCTTCCTCTCCCGTCGTCCTGTGTTTTGGTTCAGGCTCCTGCTGGTTTTGGCGACGACCATCTGACATCAGTGTTCAGCTTTATGACCCCTCGCAAGCTGTCCGCCCTGCCAAGCCTCTGCAAGCAGTGGGGGCAAGTCCGCAAGGGGGCCTTCCAGCAGCAGACCCACATCGACATCGACTGCACCACAGATGCAGACCGCCAATTCTGGGAGAGCATCACACCTGAGGGGGCCTTCCAGCTCGGCAAGCGACTCATCAACCTCACGGCCCTCAGCCTTCTTCAGCCATTCTGCGAGCGGTTGTGGTGCCGGGACATCATGATAAGCATCGTGGAGGGCCATGCGGTCGGGCGGCGCGAGGCGAGCGAGAAGGAGGGCCAGCAGTACATGGCCGAAGGCAGTCTGGAGACGATCAAATTCAGCAGCAGCACCACCACCGCCTACGGCACCACCGGCCGCAGACGGCGGTGGCTTTCCCTCCCTCCCCTCTCCGAGCCCCCAGCCCTCCCCTCCCTCAGGGCCGTCACGGGAGCCGTCCAACAGGAGAGGATGGAAGATGCCCGCACTCGAGTGTGTGGGTCAAGAGGAGGGGGGTACCAGCGAGCTGGGCCATTTCATCAAGTCGTCGCGGTCGCTGAAAGAAGTGCGAGGGCGTTTATGGCCCGGCCAAGAGTGGGCGGCTGTGTTTGAGCCCTTCCCCGTCGCATCCGCTGGGCAGCCAGGGCCGCTCAGACAACTGGAGCGTATCGGCCTGATCGAGCATGGCACCAACGTGACGCGGCTCCAAGTAAGCACATCACACTATAGTGTCTTGGTAGGGGTTGACAAGGACACACGAATGGTGTCCTTCTCTCTTCATCTGTAGGAGGTGCTCACATCGCGCGGTGCCTCAAGTCGCTCAAGAGGGTCGACGTGCAGGTTCCAGCCTTTGCGGGCCCCACTGCCCTTGCCGCCCTGCTCGCTGTCGATGACCTGATCGACAACTGCTGCGTGTCGCCTGACGTGCCCATCACTGTGAAGGGCGCGGAGTGGGTCCCCTTCGAGCTGTCCCTCTTCTACGCCGACACATTCCCCCCTCGCCCCTCTCCCTTCATCAAGACGGCCATCCAGGAGGCGGCACGGCAGGCGCATAGGGTAGTCTACAGGCTCAGTCAGCACGACCTCACCCACCCCATCGGCAACCCCAGCCAGGCGGCCGTCGACATCGCATCGAGCCTTTCATTCGACAAGGTGGGGCTCGTGAAGGTCGACAATGCCGATGGCTTCGTCCCCCCTCCTAACACCGGCTCGCCCATCCCCGACGTCATCAACCACCTGCCGCACTTCCCAAGGGCCAGACAACTGCGTGTCTACAGCGGTCTGGGCGGTGCTTCGGGCCGGCTGATGGCGCAGAAGATGCCTACGGAGGTGATGGTGGCGTTTGGCATAGATGTGAGCGCAGAGGACAGGAGGGGTGTGCTGGAGGCACTGGGGGCGGGGAGGCAGGTGGCCGAGGTCTGTGTGGGTGAAAATTTATATCCATGGGGTGCAGTCCGGGGGGTCAGTCTCACGCAGGGCGGCCTCTTTGACGGATGGGGGTCGAACAGCCTCCCAGCGATTCGCAACATAAAGATACACATATCAGGTATGCGGGAATACAGTGACTGCAGGAAGGTGTTCGTCGATACATTTGTGTGTGCATCCGCCCTGTGTGCGTGTGTGTGTGTGTGTGTCCTCATTCAGTCCCCGCTGAGTTAGAGCCCGCTGACGCTGCCGATCTCGTTAGGAGCGGCCTGACGTCTCTGCTCAACGGTGGCATGCGGGGCCTGAGGCGTGTGGAGGTGCGGCTGTGGCTGGAAGTGCATGACGCCCTTGGCGATGCCATCTGGCAGGTGTTCCGCAACGACGCGAGCATCGGCGACTTCGCCATCCACCATTGGGGCGATAGTGAGGAGATTGTGCTGGAGGCAACTCGCCGCTCTTGATGGGTGAGATTGAGAGGCAAATGGCTTTGAATTTCACTTCAATGTACATAAATATAATGTGTGTGTGTGTGTAGGTTGTGTGTTGTGACGTCAGGCTGTCTGTCGAGTCAGACACCGTACAACAAGACATCACCATGAAGAAGGTGTGGCTTCGTCATGGCTGGTGTGGCTGGTGTGTGTCTTTGTCTGTGTGTGCGTGTGTGATGGACCCACCGATTTCTGGTTATGAACACATGGCGGTAATTGACTTGGTTGAGTGTCTTCACTCACTGCAAGCAGTGTCTGTCATAGAGCAGCATGCCACACACGCCAACACGTGCTGAGAGGGGAAGACACTCATGCGACAATATTCACGCACGCATCCATCCATCCATCCCTCCCTCTCCCTCCCTCTCCCTCCCTATACACACAGACCGACCACGCAATCAAGCACTGACCAGATGACCCCTCTCTGTGCACAACACACGCACACACGGACACACAGGCCAAAGCATCTCATCTGTCTTGGTCACGTGTGCGCGTGATGCACTCACTGGTCGAGTCACCCGGTGTCGCGGACGAGTGTAAAATGGAACATATCCGCTGTGCCGAGCGGATGTGTACCATCCCGCGTCCATCCTCGACGAGTGGCGATCGCAACACCACCAACAAAGCAAAGTTATACCATCCACACACACACCCTACGTCCCCTTCTCGTATGACGCATGCAATGGGTGGCTGCTGCACAGGGGCGATGGGCGGCTAGCTGATCGGCGTTGCATCGGTGGTGCGGGCTAGTGTGGAGGGCACTGAAACAAATTCACACCACCGGCCGACACAGCCGAGACGGAAAAATGTGAGTGAGTGAGCAAGTGCATCCACTCATTGGTGTCTCTGTGAATATGCACTCGAAAAGGAAGACGAGCTCGTCTGAGGGCCTTCGTCCGTGACAACAGCTCAGCCTTGATCTCCTGCTCGGTCTTGACATACCACAACACATTCCCGTGAGACGGATGGCCACCAGAGACACAGAGGCGCGTGTGTGAGTACACGAAGATTCACTCACCTGACCAGACGGGTGATGGACGAGAAGAGCCAGCAAATATGAAATGGAGGCAGCAATTCCCCCTGAAGAGGTACACAGACAGAGGCCCGCGCGTCACGGACTCCGTCGCCGACACTGTCACTGCCTTCGCAATCTCTGTCACCGTCTCTCACCTGCACCACACTGTGCCTGCTGTAGGTGCTGCATGAGCAGGGCCTTCTGCTGCTGCATCTGCTGCTGCATCTGGGCCTGCTGCTGCATCATCCACTGTATCTCCTCCTGATGCTTGCGGTTCAAGTCGGCCATCTCCTCGCGGTGCGTGGCGGCCCGGGCCTCGTGCTGCTGCTGCATATACTCCATGATGGCTGACGTGAGGCATGGGAGAGGGGGAGGGGGGAGGGAGGGGCGCGCACACAGAGAGAGAGAGAGAGACATACACAGACGTGGCCCTCCCGCATCCACACCTCACCATCTGACACAGCGCACAACCGTACCATCTTGCGCACACGTGTGTGGAGGGAATGCCTCCGTACGTACCGTCGTAAGTGTATTTGATTCTGACTTCGTTGCCTACGACGGAGCGCACGTCGGTCTCGGCCTTGCGGAGGCGAAAGTTGGCCGTGCGGCGACCGTTCGGTGTAACCTCCCAACGAACAGTGATGTTGGTCTGCACATACATATCACACACACTCTCACAAAGAGACCAGCCCAGGTGATGTGCTTACCCACCGCCCACCTGTGCTTGTGACTCCTTGGTCTGCTTTTCGTACACAGCCAGGAGCCGAATCAGTTCGTTGAAGGTGCCACGGTACTCATGTCCGTCTTTGTACCTGCAAACGCACTTGTATCTTTGTGGGTATGTGTGTGCATGTCTGTGGCAGGCTGACCTTAGTGAGACGCGCGGAGGCTCCTTGTCGATTCTCGGCTTGTCCGATTCTCGGATCTCGAGATCCATCAGCTCGTGGTTGGAGTCCGTATGCTCCGTACTCGCGGCATCAGACACTCCTGCTCTGCCATTGTCGGCCTCGCCGCCAAATCCGTGTGCAGCTTCCTCGTCGTACGACACCATAGAGCACGGAGTTTCCCCCGAGCTCTCATTGGCTGACCCGCCCTGTGACTGGTTGCAACAACCACACACACACACACCACACACATTTCAGTCGTTGCGCAGCTGGGCTGCCGTCTGCTTGAACGTTGAGAGTAGGAATGCTCTCGTTCGTGGCAGCGGCGGTTGAAGACGATGGCGGTGGTGGTGGGTATGGTGGTGCCACCTGCTCTCGTTCGGGCGGCGGGTGCCTCTGCACATAAGGGAGATAAGGCAGGCATACACTAATTCACGTGGGTATCTATCTATTCATCGTACCATGCCGAGCTTTGCCGTGGTTCTTGGGAAATTCTTGAGGACGTACTTCTTTGTGTGCGGCCACAGGGTGCTCTGCTGCGCCACCTGCTCCGCTTCGGGCGGCGTCGTCGACGTCGAGTCCTGATGCAACACGATGGATGCAGCCAATGATGATCCACAGTTGCAAGGCCATTCTTGCTTCTGGAGTGTTGCTTCAATGTGTGTGCAGCATCCTACCAATTTTAGATGTTTGGCCGTTTGTTTGAACGTTGCGAGCAGAAATGCTCTCGTCCTTGGCAGCGGCCCGGCCGTGGCGTGGGATGCTGGTGGTGGTGGCGGGTAGGGCGCCGCCTGCTCCGGTTTAGGCGGCGGTTTTTTCTGCACATAGGGGAGATAAGACAGGCATACATACACTAATTGACGTGGGTATCTATCTATTCATCGTACCAGGCCCAACGTGGCCGTTGTGTTCGGAAACCTGTCGAGAAGCCACCGATGGGTGCGCGGGAATGCCGCACATATGTTGGGCAGCCATCGGGCATTCTTGCCCTTGCCACCACCGCTGCCGTCGTTGTTGTCTGCCGAGTCCACATATTGACAGATGAGTATGGGAGAGAGAGAGAGAGAGAGAGAGAGGGACAGACGGGCTTGCGTGTGGTGTGGTACCGATGTGCCGTTTGAGCATCGAGGGCGGAATGGCATCCGGCATGACGGCCACACCAACTGCACCCATTGCATCCCCACCCCCACACCACACACAGACGCATCTCTCTATCTGTCTGTCCCCCCACGTCTCCCTTACACGAGGGTCGTCTAGACGTCTTCCGCCCTGGAAACTCCATCAACGGCCCTATCACAGGCGACACAGGCGACACAGCAGCACCACTAGCAGCACCACTAGCAGCGGCGGCGGCAGGAGCACCCTTGCCGTCTTCGGGTGGCGAAGGGGCCTTTCTGCTGGGAGGGGTCAGTTTGCTGCCGGGCTGAGGCAGGGGCGATGGTGTGGGGCCGGCCTTGTGTGTGTGCGATGTGGGTGTGGGCATGGTGGGTGTGCGCACAGGGGTGCCCTTTGACGAGCGGCCGACGGGCTTGCTCGGGCGGCGGGGGATGTCAGGGGGGCCGGTGGGGGTCCTCTTGACCTGCACGGCAGAGAGACAGAGGGACGAGTTGGTTAGTTGTTGTGATGTGAGGCGTGGGTGTCAGGAAGGTAAGGCACCTACCTGTTTGTGTTGTTCCTCTTTCTTGACGTCGTGTGCGGCTTTTCTGAGGTCCTTGAGGAAGTCGTAGACAGTCTTGCAGAGGTCCGGCCGCATGCTACACGTGTTGGGATCGTCGCCCCTCTGCACACACACACACACACAATCACACACACACACACACGCACAATCACATGGGTGGAAGACCACAGGTGACCAGGAGAGTGGTACTGACTCACTCACTCACCGCATCTATAGGAAAGAAGCCCTGCACGTCGCCGAAGTAGAGAACGGCTGCCGTGTAGGCATCCCTGAGCTCGCCCAGCTTGTGGTCCATCTGGATGACCTGCGACACGCTCCGCTTGTGGAAGTCGGCCATGACCTGGTGGAAACTGACACACGAATGGAGCAAACCAAACACACATAAGGAGGCGTTGGGAGAGAGGTAGAGGGTTGGTCGGCTGACTGACGGGCTGACTGACCAGTCCCTTTTGTCGGCCTCGTGGGGAGCCATGGAGTTGCGCCGCCTCTCCTGCCGATACTCTGCCTTGATCTGATTGATGGTGTGCAGGCAGACAGAGAGAAAGAAAGAAAGATGTGAGATGTCTGGGAGGGAATAGGCGAGTGCTGTGATGCCTACGGCGAGCCACGAGTTGATGTGGTCCATGCCCAACGTGTAGGTCATCGCAACGTGCTCTGACACACACAGACACACATACACACACACACACACACAGAGAGATGCATCCACAAGTGCGGCCGGCCGTCCGTGTGTGTGTGTGGGGGGGGTACGCACGCTGCTGCGCCTTGGCGAGGATGCGCATGTCCTTCTCATCCAACACCTCACCTGCACACACACACACACACAGCCACAAAGGCATTCACATGGATGGAAGGATGGACGGATGGCTTGCTTCTTCTGTCGTATGTTCACGGATGGCTTACGCGTCCACGGGAAGGTCTCGATGAGGTAGTGCAGCACGTGCCGCTCGCGCCTGTCCGCCGTGGTCATCTTGGTGTCTCCCAACTGCACACAGGTGGGGAGGGGTACATCTATGTCATTCAGGTGTTTGTTTGGGTATTTTGGCCTGCCCTGCCCACCATTTTGAGTGTTTTGAGTCTGAACCACTGTCTGTTGCCGAGAGTGGTGCCCTCGTTGAGCTTGTTGCCGATCGCCACTATCACCTACACACACACACACAGACGCATAGCTATGACACGGGGAGGGGTGTGTGTCTGTAAGTACGAGGAATAGGTGGTGGAGCCTCTTGCTCTTCATCAGCATGTCCAGAGCCGCCAGCTGGTCCTCAATGTACTGGCGCACACATACACACATCCAGGCGCGTACGTCCAATGGACACAAGAGAATCTCTGTCTGTGTGAGGGCACCTGGATGGTTTCCTTGAATGAGTCCTCAGCGTACAGCTTGAACGCCATGCACTCCAGCCGCTCCTTCAGACGCGGGATGGTCGACATCTGACGCATAGTCACACACACAAAGGCACACAGATGTGTGTGTCGAGCTTTGTGTGTGGCGTCGGTCGTCGCACATACGTTGTAGACGAACTCCTCGGCAGCGAGCAGCGGCACACCCGGGTGATCCTGACAGACTCACACATACAGAGACGATGATAGAGGGAGCGGGAAGGAGACAGAATGCATAAGGCGCAGGCCGACGGTCAGACAGACAGACAGACTCCCACCTGTTTGTACTGCAGCACGGCCGCTATGTCTTCATCCTTCGGCACAGCATCCCTACAACACGCCCCCGAAGCACATAGATGCGTGTGTGTGTGTGTGTGTCTCTTGTCACATGAGTGAGTTGATGAGCTCCTTGTTGAGGAACTCCAGGTTACACTCGAGGAACAGGCGCTTGAACTCATGCAGCCAGTGGGGGTGCTCGCGGCTCGACATGCACCCCCGCAGACGGGCCGTAACCGTCATTGCGATGCGCTGACGGGCTACCTCTGCACACACACACACACACACACAACCATACAGACACCTCTCTCTCACTCTGTGGAAACACGGGTGTGTTGTTTGGGAGGGGTGGGGGAATGAGTGTGCCGACCGTATCGCTTCTGTCCCTTGTCGGTGAGGCATGACGACCGCTGCGGCTTGGCCCCTCCAGCGGCAAACGAATCAGGGGCAGCCTGAGTGTGCAGAAAAAAAGAAAGGCATGCATGTGTTTGTCTGAGGCGAAAGAGGTGTGGTGTGTAGTGCGTTGTCTGCCTTGGTGGGTTTTCGTTTGAAGAGTTCCACGAGCCGCGGGTCCTGCGCTACGCCCTGCATCAGCCGCTCGCCCTCCTCGTCCAAATCGAAGACTGACACGACCGACACCATCACACATAGAGCGCGTAGTCAGTCAGTCAGATGGTGTGGCTGTGTCGTCCCGCCCGTCGGTACTGGATGGCGTGATGGGGTTGAGCTGGCGCTTCGTCAAACTGCACACATGGATGGTGTATACGGATGCACAGATGATGATGCAGACGTGGATCACCCACCCACCGCTCTTACGCAGACGACAGACAGACATACGTACCTCTGTCGGGCGGCTACAGCCTCGGGGAAGTCCCTCACCGTCTGGTCAAAATCCACAACCACCCTCCCCTTCTCACCCACACCAGCAGCGCCACCGCCAGCCCCAGCCCCGCCCACACTCATCCGACCACCCTTAGCCGATGTACCAGCCCCACTCCCAACCCCAGCGCCACCCCCACCCCCACCAGCATGTTTGCCGCTGCCCTCCTCCTTGCCCCCACTGTGACCTCCTCCGACACCAGCCTGTGAGAACTTAGCCTGCTGCTGCAGCCGCAATATCTCCTCTGTGCCCACGTCGGCCCTCGGGGGTGCGCCCCCCGCCGTCCCCCACTGGATGTTGACGCACTCGGACATGGGCGCCTTCTTGCCTCGGTTGGCGGCGTCTGCCGACTTGCTGATGGGAGGGGCTCGTTTGCCGCCAGCTGGATGTTTGGGCGGTGGTGGGGGGGCCTTGACCGATGGGAGCTTGGGTGGACGGGCGCCGGAGAACTTTGGCGGAGGACCTGAGGTAGAAGGGAGAGAACACACGACACGGGTCCATCCAGCGCATTGAATCCACCCACTGCTCACCTTTGGGCGGTGCGGCCTTGCCCTTTGCCTCCGCAGCCGCAGCAGCAGCAGCCTGCACGCCGCCATCTGCCGAAGAGGGCTCCGGCGCACCACCACCCTCTCCAATCTGCTGTTGCGATGACCCTTTGCCCTCTCCCTCCCCTGTGTGAGTGACGGTGCCTCTCCACTGGTACAGCTGCGGAGGGCCCGGCAGCCCCAGAGTGCCTGTGATGAACGAGAGGGTCCTATCGTACTCGGCTTTGAGGGCCTGGAAGGCCGGTGTGGCCTCGGGAGGGATGTGGACGGGGGGCGGGGGAGGGGGAGAGAGGGGGGTAATTGGAGCTTTCTCGGCACTCTTTGTGTCGGGGTTGGTGTTGGTCTGGTGTGAGAGCTGATCGAGCGACAGAGAAGCATAGAGGATGGATCGTGTCGTGTGTGTTGTGTGTGGTGGTAGGGCTTACGAGGTCCTGCAGCCGGTGGATCTCGGCCTCCAAGCTGACAGAACAAAGAAACAAAGGAACAGGGGCACTCATGGATTGTGGTGGTCGGATCTCTTCTTTCTCCCTCTTGGCGTGGCGTGTGTGTCATGTACCGTTCTTGTGTGCTATCCTTGACCCTGAGCAGGTGGCTGAGTTGGCTGTTACGGTCCCTGCAGACAGAGAATGGGGCAAGGAACAATGACACGCAACCATCATGGACGACAGAAGAAGCTCAGGGAGAATCGCGGCCTTCCCCTCCCGTGCAGTGCTGTGCGACCGCATGCACCTGTGTGTGTGTAGCTTTTGCAGTGCCTCCACCTGCCCCTGAAGGTCCCGCTGCACCGCCTCCACCTGACGCGCACTCTCAGCCTGCAACCTGCACACACGAAAACCAGCAACACAACACACACGCCGTCAGATTCTCGCGCACATCCTCCATGCGCACAGAGAGGGACCTTCCCTGCATCAGTGTATCTATCCTACTTGTGCATTCTGTCCAGTTCGGTCTTCCACTTCCGCTTCCAGTTGTCCCGATCGGCCTCGAGCTGGCGGTTGGTGGTCTCGCGCTTCTTGGCGTCGGCCTCGGCCTGTTTGATAAAGCGGCTCAGCTGCTCCGTCCGCACCTCGGCCCTCCGCCGCCGCTCCCGCTCTTCATCCAGCTCCCGCGTGGCAGTGCGCGGCGTGAGGGAGGGGAGATCTTCCTCGGCATCTTCCCCTTCTTGCTGCTGCTGGCCGGCCTTACCGTCAGCTCTCATGGCCGCCATCTCCCTCACTCACTGCGCTGGGGTTTGATGTAAACGCAGGGTTTGTGCGAGCTGGGGGCAGTTTTGGAGTTGGTTTGGAGTTGTCCTTGTGCGGCCTTTGCATCGCTCTCTGGGTATGGCCGCCTGATCGGTATCGCGATCAGCCGCCTAAAAGGCCGTATAGAAGGCTTCTGCGAGTTGTTGGTTTGTTGAGGATGGCGCAGGCCCTTGCGCAGTCCAACGACATGGAGCACGACCCCTATGTGGTCCAGAATTTCAACTTCGTCCGTATGCTCGGATCAGGTGAGCCCAAAGAGACGAGAGGGAGGGTCAAAAGAGCCGGGGAAGCCTGAGACACGGCGTGGGACGTGATATGCACTGAGGGAGCCGGGATGGAATGCGTCGGATGCATCGGATGGATGGTGCATTTTGCTCTGTGTGGATGCGTGGACGCGTGGCTGGATGCATCGGCATATTCTTGACGCTCTCCATTGCGTAACTCTTTTTTCCTTTCCCTCTGTCTGCGTATTCTGTTGGTGTGCAGGAACGTATGGCTGTGTAGCTGCCGTGACGAATCGCACGTTGACTGAGGTCCCCGAGGGCACACCCCTGGCCATCAAGAAGGTAGGTAACCACGCCACTGACTGATCATCCCGAGAGGGAATGCATGGTGACAATGGCATCTCTTCATGTGTGTGCACGCGGTGCGGTGTGATATGGTGTGATGTGTTGTGTGCAGATGAAGAAGTGGAACGGGGGCGAAGGCATAGAATCCACCACGATGCGCGAGGTGAGGCCTGGACCACACGCAATCCCACACACAACACGACGCACCACAACAAAGTCATCTCCCCCACGTCCCCGCCATCTTTCCCCGTGTGTGTGTGTGTGTCAGGTGAATGCGTTGATGGCGTTGAGGGGCCACATGAACATCGTCACCCTCCACAAGGTCGGCATGGACCCCTCGGACCCCATGGCCACCATCGTGTACCTCATCTTCGAGCTGTGCGAGGCCGGCGACGTCGGACGCCTCCGTACCATCTGTGCCAAGGAGAACAAGATCAATCACCCCCACTGGAACCCAAACAAACTACTCCCCATGAACACAGGTACGCACACACACAATGACAACACATGGGAGAGGGAGAGGGAGAGGGGGAGGGACAGGGGCTCACGTGTTGGTTTGTATGTGTGTGTGTGTGTGCAGTGCCGACGCTGGAGCAGTTGGCCCGCGTGATGTACCAGATACTCAACGGCATCGCCTACATGCACTGCAAAGGACGTACGCCACTCTGACACTATGGCACACACCATACCATACCAACCATTCTTCCATCCACAGCCATGTACTGATGTACCTGTGTGTGTGTGTATGCGTGTGTGTGTGTGTGCAGTCATCCACCGTGACCTGAAACCGCAGAACATCCTCATGACCACCGACTGGATCGTCAAAATCGCCGACTTCGGTCAGCTACCGCACACACCGTGGCAACACACAGATCTGTCCATCCATCCATCCATGTGTGTGTGGTGTATTCACTCCCCAGGTTTGGCTCGCACGGTGACGATTCCGAATAAGTTGATGTCGCACGAGGTGGCCACTCAGTGGTGAGCACACAACTCAACACCTACACCCTCACACCCTCACACACATACAGAGAGCATCGCACAGTGCATTCAGCAGTGTCTCTCTCTATGTGCGTGTTCGTGTGTGTGCAGGTACCGCCCGCCCGAGTTGTTCATGGGACCGGCCAACTTCAAGTACACCTATGCCCTGGACATCTGGTCAGTCAGCCGACAAAAGACACAACACTCAGAGAGAGGGAGGGGGAGAGAGGGGGTTGAGAGGGATGGATGGAGAGAGGGGGACGGAGGGGGCCTGTGCAATTCTGGTGTGTGTGTGTCATGTGCCGTCGTCAGGTCCACTGGGTGCATCTTCATAGAGTTGACGAGCGGCATGCCGGCCTTCAACGCCCACACTGAGGTGCGCAGCACCTCCAAAAACCACACACACTCGTCTGCCTGTGTGCCCATCTGCCTGTGTGTCTCTGTTGCCACCTTTCTGTCAGTTTGAGACGTTGATGAAGATGCTCAACACGCTGGGCACCCCCACCAACGCCATCTGGCCGGGCAGCGAAGCGTTCACCTACGCCGACCAGTTCAATGTGCCCCCCTCACACACAACACAACACAACTCATTCATCTCTCTCTCTCTCTGCGCGTGTGTGTGTGTGTACAGCGTTTCCCCAAGTTTGTGCGCGACCCGCGTGACGGCATCACGGCGCTGCTGCGCCGCAGCCACGACTCCATCTCCCAGGCCGCCGGGTACCGCCCCTACGGCCGCACCGACATCGACCGCAACTCGCTGGCCGTGGATCTCTTCACTCGGTGGGCAGACGCAGCAGACACACACACAGGGGGGCGGAGGGGTGTGGTGTGTGGGGGTCATGTGTGTGATGTGGCTGTGGTTGTGTGTTGGTTGCGTCAGCATGTTGACGTACCAGCCGGATCGTCGCATCACGGCTGTGCAGGCGTTGTACCATCCCTTCTTCGACATCGTTGACAAGACTCAGTAAGCGACCAGTGAGGGAGGAGTGAGGACAGGCAAAGGGATGGATGGGCACACGAACATAACATGTCTGTTGTTGTGGTGGTGGTGGTGGTGGTGGTCGTGTGGTCTTGTCGTTGGTTCGTTTGTTCGTGTGTGCAGGTATCAGCACTTCCTGGGCGAGGTGCAGGCCAACTATCCTGAGGGTACGTATTGCGTATGGTAGAGGAGACACAAACCACCCAAACCACCGCACACCCACCACACACCCATACACACACAGAGAGAGAGACACAGAGAGAGAGACTCACCCACCACCCCATCCCCCCCTCTCCCCCTCTCTCTCTGTGCGTCCATCCATGTAGGGTTTCCTGTGATGCCGCCGAACCCGCCCTTCCCCCAGGTGGACTACGGCCTCCCCGACAACCATGACAACGACGACATGGACGTCGACGACGGCCCCGCACCGGCCGCCGCCGCCGCTGCTGCTGCTGGGGGCGGTGGCGGTGGCTCCAGGGGCCGCCGTGGCCGTCGTGGCCCCACGCAGGGCAACAACCAGGCTGCCGGGGGCGGAGGGGAGGGGGTGGGGCTGCGCGTGTCGCCCCGTCTGCGGGAGAAGCGGGACAAGGGCCAGGAGCCCATCAACTACGCCCACATGTCCAAGGGCAAGAAGCGCGACCGCGATGGCCGCGCCAAGTAGACAGACCATCACACCATCACACCATCACACACACACACTCCATACTACACACCACACACGCAGCACACCGACGGGGGGGGGAGTATGGATGGATTGGCGACTGAATGAATGAATGAGTGTGTGATTGTGTGTGGAGAGATCCCATGGCTGCCTGCCTCACTCACTGTCAGGCTGGTTGGCTGTCGTGCAGCGCTGCTTGTGAGCATGGGAGTTCGTTGTGTGTTGCAGTCGTCTGTCTGCCCGTTCGTGTTGTGTGGATTGGATGACAGGAACTCTCTCACTGGTTTTGTTTCTTCCTGGGACAGAGAGAGAGAGAGAGAGAGAGAAAGGTTAGCCACCACCAACACCCACACAGATACATCACATCGACCGAGGCAGTTTGTGTGCAAGTACGAGAGAGGGAGGAGAGCAGGGCAGGCAGCAAGGACCTTCTTCTACCTCACGTCCGTCCATCCATTCAGCGCCACACCAGCCAACACTACACACACACACAGCGCCTCCCTTTCTTTTTCTCGGCTCCACCCATCATCCACCCATCCACCCCGCCCGTGTGTGTCTCTCTTTCTCGGTTCATGCTTTCATGACTGACCTCTCTCGTCCATCCGATCCATGACTGACTGACTGCCTTTGTCCGGTGAGTGACGCCGATGGAACAGACAGACCAATACACACACAGACAGACAGACCCACAAACATCCAGCCACGTTGCCACGCAGGCAGGATTAGCGGATGGATGGATGGATGAGACACAGACAGACACCCACACACATAAGGCGCCCCTTCGGCCATGGCTGCGTGTGTGGATGCATGTGCGAAATGGCGTGTGTGTGTGTGTGTGTGTGTGCATACGGCTGGCTGCTTCCTTGTTGGTGGACTTCCTTCGTGGATTGCCGATGGTATGTGAGACCGACACGCGGACGACTGACTGACTGAGTGACTGACTGACTGAATTCAGTATTCCAGGAAATGGGTGGACGGACACCACTCATTCACTGTCTCGCTCACACACATGACATCACACACGCATCGCATCTGGCCGGTCAGTCAAAGCATGGCATCCATCGTACGCACGCACATCCCTTCGTCAGCCCACCCACGCAGCACCCACAGCAACCTCGACAGACAGACAGGCAGACAGACAGACGTACAGGGAGGCAGGAAAGCGGGACCGCATTCAAGTTGGGTGCATGTCTGTCTGTCTGTCGTCGCACAGACCGTCGCTGCCCTCATACACTCAATGCACACCACATCACACCATCAGCACCTTCGCTGTCAAGACATCAATCACGGTCACATCCGTCCACCATCCACGCTTTCCAGCCACCGGCCGTCCATCCAGAAAGACACACAGATCGACCAGCGAAACAAGTCAGTCACACGAACATGTCGATGAGCCAGAAGAAAGAAAGGGGCTCAAGGCAAGACAAGCAGCTGAAAGGCATGAAACTACATCCCTTCGTGCTACAACAGGCAAACAAGCACGTGACTGACATGCATGGAGCTGCACACACATGTATACAGCCGTAGATCCGTACGCACAGCCACTTCGGTCCTGCGGCTGGCGGTGGAATCCACCGATCGTTTGGCTCCCTTCCTCCCTGTCTGATTGACTGGAAGGATAACAGACAGCCGGCCACTTGTCAGTCCCATCAGCAGCAGCAGCAGGAAGTACCATACTTCGCCCAAGCACTTCCAAGTGCCCAAGAATGTGCCGTCCATCACACGACCGATGGAGCTCCCTGGTGCATAGTAAACAAGACAACGAGGAATGACACACAACGTCCTCATTCCCTCCTCTTCTCACCTCTTGAGAGTCGGTCGACAATCCACTCTTTCGCCGCATAGACATGCTCCACGCAAACGACCCGACTCGAGAGAGAACCGTCACCAGAGTGAAGAAGGCAGATACGATGAAGACCGTCGGATTGCTGGCCTCCATCGCCCACACAATTCTCAGCACCAAGATGGGCACTTCCAGGAGGGCAAAGGCGACAATCTAGATGTGCTGGCATACTGAGGGAGAGCCGCGGATGCCGTAGTGAATGAACAGCGATATGAAGTCGGCCAGCGATAGGCCCAGGATGACAAAGCCAACAACTCCATAGCCTTGCGCTTCACTTTTCAGACGGCTCATCGTGGTATCCATGCATTCCCTTTCATAATCACTCCACGGATATTTGCCATCGACCATACAGATGGATCTTGCACGACCCCATAGCCTTTCTGGAAGCCCGGTGATCATTTGAAACCCCACCGCCGCATCGGTAATGAAGTCCACGGCCATCCCCACGACGGCCAGCAGTTTATACAACCGAATGAAGGTGAGATAGTCCATCCGTTTGAGCCACCGCTTGGTCACCGAGCGGTAGAGGAAGGGCTCTGTTTGCCGGGCCTTGGCTATCCACTCGGCCGTCGCCGAGGGTCTCCACTCTGCCCGACGGCCGCAGCATGAGAGCCGGTTGTGATCGACGTCGATTTCCCTTCCACCCGTCGGGCTGGTCGATGCACGGATGAGCCGCGGCTCCGAGATGACAATGAAGAGAGCCAACTGGAGAAGGGCCCCTCCAGCCAGCCACGCCAGTGCGCCGAAGCGCATACCGAAGGTATCGCTTTCAACGGACATAGTGAGATAATTAGAAACCGCGAATAAGTACATGAACCCGGAATAGACAATGGTCAGAACGATAGAGAAATAGACGAGCCATCGAGTGCCCCACCAAAGAGGCGGCGCGCACAGACTTCCCAATCCAATCAAGAGCATCAGCGACGGCGGTGTCCATATCACAATCACAAAGGGAATCACGGGAGCGAATAACAAACTCCTCGCATACCCAAGGATAACGAGAAGGTAGTAGATAAAACTAAAACCACCCCACGACCACAGTGCATAGATCAGGAGGAGGCCGATGATGAGCAGGAAATGCCTCAGAGGGTAGTCCGTCAGCCACAAGGTCACACAGCCAATCCGCAGCACCAGAAAGCCCCACAGATCGCCCTCCTCAGCCGAAATCCCCGTCGCCAAGCGGAGCCCGGCCGTCCACTGCAGGGGTGGAGACCGATGTCGAGACGGTGGTGGACACGCCTGAGAGCCGAGCGCCGCCTTCGCCATCTCCTTGAGCCTTTGGTTGATGCTTCGATGACTTCGCTGACCTTGTCGTCGAGACGTCCAATTCAGAAGCTGATTGTCTGAGGACGTCTGTGTCTGGGGGATCAGCCGTGGCGGGAGGAGGGGCGCTGACAGACGTGGGCGGCCTCATGCCTGTGAGCCGTGCGAATAGACGCGATGCTTGAAGGCCGCTGTTGCTGATCCGCTGTGTGGTAAGTGAGCTCGGGAGCCAAATCACGGCGGCTTCACAGAACAGAGAGAGAGAAAAGTCAGCTGATGCAGTGAGAGCCCTTCTGGCTGCGTGTTGGTCGCCATCCTGTGTGCGTTTGTGAGTCTCTCTGCTGCCTTTCTTCCTCTCTCTCTCTCTCTCCCGCGCGGAGATTGGGCGTTAGGGCAGGCGTCGGTATAACGTAACGTCGTGTAACGCGCACACAACTCAAACACCACGAAAAAGAGGCACATCCAGCTCGCCACATCACCCCCCTGCACCGCACAATCACGAGCTGCACAGAGATCTGCAGTCAGCGATTCATTTCTCTGTCCCTTTGTGTGCCATCTGTTGGGTGTTGCAGGTCAGTGGACTGCCCGAGGCACTTCACAGGATGGATGAATGGACTTCTCTGTGGCTTTACAGGGGAAGAGGGGTACTCCGCTCTCTTCACCGCCGTGGTACACTGATGGATGGAAACCATGCAGTAGTCAGTTGAGTGCGTGTCTGTGTGGGTGCACATTCATCTCGTCCTGGCCTTGCTGGTCGCCCTCTGACTCCCCAAATGTGTCGCCCGGACACTGCGGCAACCGCAGCGAGAAGCGCCGGCAGATCAACGCCTACGCCACAATCGTGGGTGCTAATGTCCTGGACTCTTTGGGTGGCTCTGGCTCGTTGACGCTTGCGTCGGTCCAGCAGCAGGTCAGAGAGCAGATCGTTCGAAAGCCTGGCCGATGAGCTGCCCGAGTGTGTGATCAACAACAATGATGCGGCGAGGGACACCGTCGTTCTTGGCGACCAGCAGCTCAAGATAAAGTTTGTCTTCAAACTGGCACTTGTGTGTATCGCTGGAGTAGTCTCGAGAGCGAGAGCGGCTCATCATCGGTGCGATATCGGGCGTGCAAATTGTCTGAAGCTGATAGCGTTGAACTCATGGTGTGTCATCCTTGCATCGGGCTTCTCGCCAGATGCTCAGACATGTCACTGCCCGGCGGACCGTGCAGGTAAGGGCAATTATAGATCGGAAGCCAGCGGACTGACTGACCGTCTCACTCACTCCATGTCTGTCTGTCTGTCGTTGCTTGCGGCAGGATGACTATTGCGCCGGGTCTGGTGGATGGCGGACTGGGAATTATCATCTTTGCTGCGGTCTCTCGCTCACTCACTGTCTTTCGAGTGGGCCGCATCTGGCGCTGTCGGTGGACGATTGGATCAGCAGGGCACAGTTCCTCCGGCGTCTGATGGTGTGTGCTGCTTTCGTCTGTGTGTGCCGTCTTGTCTGTCGTCGGTCACTGCCGTGTTTGTGTCTGTGGCGTGAGCTGACCAGACCTTCCCAATTGGGATTATGGAACAAGCCACTGACTGATGGAGGCCTTGGCAGGCAAACTTACTACACGGGATAACCCCACTCACAGCACATGAGTCGTCCTTGATCCGACTCGGCAAAGAACACACCGCCTCACACACATCTGCACACCACAGTCAGGCAGTCTCCTGCCTGCCTGCCTGCTTACCATGGATCGATGGATCGATTCATCGTGAGACAGCCCCCCAGTCAGTCGCACGTATAGACAAGCACAAACATGTGTGTACACAGCCAGCCCGGCACCCTCCTCGTCCACCGCCGCCACTGTACAACGCGGCGATAGACACTTTATCACCCGCCAGCTTAGCAAACAGCCCGACGGCCTGAAGCTCATCCCAGCTGCAGCCCCTGTATGGTGGCCCTGATCCTCTCGACTCCGTCACGGGCGTCGATCTTGAGGAAGTAGTTCTGGCAGTGGAATGCCCTGTGGCACGCGTGGCTGTCCACACCAGAACCTGACGCGTA
>CDMY01000592.1:73395-87153 GCA_001179505.1 Vitrella brassicaformis | reverse complement strand
TTTTTCTGCACATAGGGGAGATAAGACAGGCATACATACACTAATTGACGTGGGTATCTATCTATTCATCGTACCAGGCCCAACGTGGCCGTTGTGTTCGGAAACCTGTCGAGAAGCCACCGATGGGTGCGCGGGAATGCCGCACATATGTTGGGCAGCCATCGGGCATTCTTGCCCTTGCCACCACCGCTGCCGTCGTTGTTGTCTGCCGAGTCCACATATTGACAGATGAGTATGGGAGAGAGAGAGAGAGAGAGAGAGAGGGACAGACGGGCTTGCGTGTGGTGTGGTACCGATGTGCCGTTTGAGCATCGAGGGCGGAATGGCATCCGGCATGACGGCCACACCAACTGCACCCATTGCATCCCCACCCCCATACCACACCGCACACCGACACATCTTTTCTATCTGTCTCTCCCCCATGTCTCCCTCCCTTACACGAGGGTCGTCTAGACGTCTTCCGCCCTGGAAACTCCATCAACGGCCCTATCACAGGCGACACAGCGGCACCACTAGCAGCGGCAGCAGCGGCGGCGGCGGCAGGAGCACCCTTGCCGCTTCGTGTGGCGAAAGGGCCTTTCTGCTGGGAGGGGTCAGTTTGCTGCCGGGCTGAGGCAGGGGCGATGGTGTGGGGCCGGCCTTTTGTGTGTGCGATGTGGGTGTGGGCATGGTCGGTGTGCGCACGGGCGTGCCCTTTGACGAGCGGCCGACGGGCTTGCTCGGGCGGCTCGATGCCGAACACAGGAAGGGAGTCGTCGACGTCGAGTCCTGATGCAACACGATGGATGCAGCCAATGATGATCCACAGTTGCAAGGCCATTCTTGCTTCTGGAGTGTTGCTTCAATGTGTGTGCAGCATCCTACCAATTTCAGATGTTTCGCCGTATTCTTGAATGTTGAGAGAAGGAAAGCTGTGGTCCGTGGCAGCGGCTTGGCGGCGGTCTGTGATGATGGCGGTGGTGGCGAGTAGGGTGCCGCCTGCTCTGGTTTGGGGGGGGCTCCCTCTGCACATAAAGGAGATAAGACAGGCATAAACCAATTCACGTGGGTATCTATCTATTCATCGTACCAGGCCCAACGTGGCCGTCGTTCTTGGGAAATTGTCGTGGAGGTACTGCTGCGTGGGCGGGAATGCCGCAATGATCTCTCCAAGCCATCGCATCGCTATGCGAAATGGTGCCGTTCAGAACGGCACCTCTGTCGCCCGCCATGAGCCGCGATGAAAGGCCGCCAGCGGGCACTTGGCAGATAGATCTCTCGGGGGCCGCCGGAGCGGCCAATTATGCGGAGACGAACAGAGAAAAGAGGAGACATGAGCAAATGTTCACGAGTCTCTTCTGTTGTTCCTCTACTAGGAATTTATTTCAAAGCGCTTTTAGATGAGGTGCATCGGCAATTGAGAAGGAGAGGTCCACGGATATAAAACGGAGACAGCGATCGACCTGGACACACAGACACGTGACGTAGCTTGACAGCTTCACATACCCCTCGCAACCCACGTCACGCAGCACCGTCCCGGGCGGCGAGAGAGGAATTCTTCGCGGCTTCGTCGGCAGGGTGTCGGGGGGTTGCTGGCGAGGTCGGGTGGTCTCGGCCATATGGTACGGTATCTTTGTCGTCATTCACCAATCGGCCTCGTCATTCACCAAAGATGCGGAGACAAAAACGGAGAAGAAAAGGAGACATGGGCTCTTGTTGATGAGCCTCTTCTTTTGCCTCTCACTTACGCACGCACCTGTGGGGCCGCCGGGGATAAACTCACTGATGCACAGCAGCCAATCTTGGATCAAGTAGAAGGGGCCCACAGGATATAACATGTAGACACCGATCGCTCTGAAGACACAGACGCGAGACACATACCAGTGGAGTCGATCAGTCTATTTTGACAGCTTACCTTTGATGCGCACACGGCGAGCCAAGGCGGTGCGGGTGAAGTGTCGTCATCAGTCGGTCAAATATAACATGTAGACAACGATCTGCACACCAGCAACAGACACATTGGGTGTGTGCACACCGATTGGATTGCAGTGTCTTGGTCCTTCTCACGCTGCCCACTCGCAGGATGCAGCCAGATGTAGCCAGATGGCGACTCCGTAATGTAATGGGAGGGCGAAGGGGGCAGCGCATCGATGTTGAGATGTGCCGACGAATATAAAATGTAGACGGCGATCTGCAAAAACAGAGAACTCTCACTTGTCTATCTGTGAACACAGGACATGTATGTCGGCCTACATGGAACCGAACCGACCTGCACACACACAACCCACACACAGACGCAGGCAGGTGCACTTGGATGGATGTGGCCATGTTGTGAGTGAGTGAGTGAGTGGGTGGATGTGTGTGAGGTTTACCTTGCGCTCGTCCTGAGCCGACGCATCCGACGTTGGCTGCATGGACACATACAGCGATAAAGAGAGGACATACATAAGCTCTCCTGGTGTGACGTCGTGTCTTATGTAGTCATCTGCGTACGCTGGTGGCCTGGACGTCTGCAATCCGACACATACACACACACACACACACAGAGAGAGAGAGAGAGAGAGAGAAACAGTCCCGCTCTCATGCCTGTCCGTCCGCCTGTCCATCTGTCTGTGAGCATGTGTGTGGTACATACCCCGGTTGGAAAAGTGGCGTGAGAAGATTGGGTGCTGCCTGAGCAGCGCCTGCTGCTGCTCCAGCATCTGCTGCTGCATCTCGGCCTGCTGCTGCATCATCTGCCGTATCTGCTGCCGGTGATGCTGCTGCTGCTGTGCCAGATCCTCCCGGTGCTGGGCGGCCCGAGCCTCCTGTTGCTTCAGCCAATACTCTACCATGGCTGACGTGAGGCAATGGGTGAGAGGGGGAGGGGGGAGGGAGAGGCGCACACACAGAGAGAGAGAGACATACACACACGCATGGACAGGTGGAGAGATGGCTGTGTTGCGGGGGATGTGTGTGCATGTGTGTGTGTGTGCGTACCTTTGACGGCGGCAGGCTGTGGCTGCTGCTGTGGCTGTGGCTGTGGCTGCTGCTGTGGCTGTGGGTGTGGCTGTTGCGGCGGCTGCTGCTGCCCCCTTCCCCCCGCACCCACGGCAGACAGCACCGTCTCGGGCGGCGGCAAGATGGGGACTCTTCGCGGCTTTGTCGGCAGGGGGTCGGGGGGCTCGTTGGGGCCAAAACGTCGGGCCTCGAGGCCGCGCCACCGCTGCTGCTGTTGGTCGTCCTCCACCTCCATTGCCGCAGCAGTGCCTGTGGCCGGTGCCTGCTGGCCCTCTACGGCTTCTTCTGGACCTGCAGGTGCAGGTGGCGCGTCCATGGCGGCATCTGCTGTAGCTCCCCCTTGCCTTTGGTCTCCATCGGCGGCCTGTGGTTCAGCGAGTGCTGGTGCTGGTGCTGGCGATGCGAGTGTGTGGGTGGCCTGCAGAGGGCTGTCCATCGACGTCGAGTCCTGATGCAACACGATGGATGCAGCCAATGATGATCCACAGTTGCAAGGCCATTCTTGCTTCTGGAGTGTTGCTTCAATGTGTGTACAGCATCCTACCAATTTCAGATGTTTCGCCGTATTTTTGAATGTTGAGAGAAGGAAAGCTGTGGTCCGTGGGCAGCGGCTTGGCGGCGGTCTGTGATGATGGCGGTGGTGGCGGGTAGGGCGCCGCCTGCTCTCGTTCGGGCGGCGGCTCCCTCTGCACATAGGGGAGATAAGACAGGCATAAACCAATTCACGTGGGTATCTATCTATTCATCGTACCAGGCCCAAGTTTGCCATTGTGTGTGGAAAATTGTCGAGCAGGTACTTCTGTGTGCGTGGGAATATTCCCAGCCATCGGGTCGTCTTGCTCTTGCAACCATCGGCTGATGGACATGTCGCCTCACTCAGCTCACTTCACTCTCTCTCTGACCTTGGGTAGTGTGGCAGCTACCGGCGCTGCCCCTGCCGGGCCCTCCTTGACGACGCTGTCCTTCACCGTGTCGCTATACGACTTGCCTGCATGCATTGCAATCAACAAACATACAAACATACAAATTGTAACACAGCAAACACAATCACAGTCGTCACCGTCTTGGCTCCTCCCTCGTACCAGTCGTTGGGCCCGTGGCGTTGGTCTTGGGCGGGGGTGGTGGTGGTGGGGGCGAAGGAGGTGGGGGCGGCTGGCTGGGCGGGGTCATCTGCTGCTGGGGCGATGGAGATGCTGGTGCTGGCGCCTGTGATGGGAAGGTCGGAACGGCACAGGAGTGTTCCTTCAATGTATGTGCAGCATCCTACCAATGCCAGTTGTTTTGCCGTATTTTTGAATGTGGAGAGCAGAAATTTCCTCGTCCTTGGCAGCGGCCCGGTCGAGTTGGAAGGCGGTGGTGGCGGATATGGCGGCGCCTGCTTCGGTTTGGGCGGCCGATTTCGCTGCACATAACGAGATAAGACAGACTAATTCACGTGGGTATCTATCTATTCATCCTACCAGGCCCAACGTAGCCGTTGTGTTCGGAAACTTGTCCAGAAGCCACCGGTGGGTGCGCGGGAATGCCGCACATATGTTGGGCAGCCATCGGGCATTCTTGCCCTTGCCACCACCGCTGCCGTCGTTGTTGTCGACTTTGTTGTCGGGGCTTGCCGAGTCGATGTGGTGCGGGGCGTGCTGAACCAAACACAGGCATACACGTGCAGGACACAGGTCGTCAAGCCAAGCCGAGAGAGTAGGTAAATAAGTTGCTTGGTGGGCTTTGGCCTTCTGCTGTCTGTCTGTGTTGTAAACTTACCCATCGGACCATGGCGAAGCGGTCGTCGATCCTCGGGCCCCTCCCCCCCGCACCGTGAGAGAGGGATTCGTTTGGGCGGCGTCGGCATGGTGTGGGGGGGTCGCTGGGGCCAAAAGGTCGGGGCAACAGCTCGCCCAAAACTGACACACACATACGCACAAAGACAGAGAGAGAGAGAGAGAGAGAGAGAGACATATGCACACTACAGCACATACATACACGAAGAGAGAAAAGACCACACACAAACGGCACCCGTAAACAAGGAGAGACAGTCCATTCGCTAGTGTATCCCACAGTTCGACCACCTTCCATGATCCTTCTCTTGCTTCGCCATCTCGTGGGATGCGCGGGTGAAGGCAAAAGGAGTTGACGAAATATAAAATGTAGACAGCAATGGGATACTGCCATGTCTGAAACACATACACACACAGCGAGACACAGGCAGGGGCACTTGACGGGGCTGTTCGGATTTATTGCATAATATATAGTGGCGTCCACCTCACTGGCGTCGTCACATCGCTCTCGAGGGCTGGCGGCGACGGGACTTTCTGCAGAGGGACGGAACGGCACAGAAGCGGCGAAGACTGCATGTGAACAGGTGTTGCTTCAATGTGTGTGCAGCATCCTACCAGTCCTAGGTGTTTGGCCGTATTCTTGAAAGTTCCAAGCAGCCAAGCCCTTCTCCTGGGCAGCGTCCCGGCCGTGGCGTGTGATGGCGGCGGTGGCGGGTATGGTGGGGCCACCTGCTCTCGTTCGGGGGGCGGGTGCCTCTGCACATAAGGGAGATAAGACAGGCATACACTAATTCACGTGGGTATCTATCTATTCATCGTACCAGACCGAGCTTGGCCATTGTGTGTGGAAACTTGTCAAGGAGCCACCGATGGGTGCGCGGGAATGCCGCACTTATGTTGGGCAGCCATCGGGCATTCTTGCCCTTGCCACCACCGCTGCCGTCGTTGTTGTCGACTTTCTTGTCGGGCTAATTGTCGAGGATGTACTCCTTTGTGCGCGGGAATGCCGCGATGATGTTCCGCAGCCATCCCCTGAAGCAGACGCATGCCAAGTCACGGTCGAGAGGGTGTGAAAGCTGAGGCCTAGCCCTTGGAAACGTCACCAAGACGTCGTCCATCGACACCTTCGGCACCTCCTTTTCCCCCGCCTTCTCTGTGCCTATTTTGGCAAATGTCCCTTCACAAGCATATCAACAGCAGGGCACTTGTTCATTCATCCGGCTTCAATCCCTCTCTCTTGCGTGTGCCTCCGTACCAGCCCCGTGGATGGGCTTCCCCTTGGTGCGCTTGATGGTGAAGGAGATGGCCAGAGGTTCTTGGTCCCCATGAGTTTGTGCACCTGTGAAGGCAGCCTTCTCCCTCTCGCACAGCGACCCGCCGGCTGCCTGGCCATCTGCGGGAAATGAGAACACATTGAAAAACAAGAAACACCGGCGACGAAACGCTCTCGTGATACCCGGCAAGAGTATCGGACTCAGATACAAGCTCTCCTCCTGCAGACAGGACAGGACAAAGCGACGAGTGCTCTGACTTTGAGTACCTATTTGCCACTGCATCGACTGGCTCGACGGATGTCAGGTCGACGGTCAGTGTCGCTACGCTGAGGAAACAATTGAAGGGCAGAGGTGGGCCTGCGCAGCCTCTGAGAACATATATTTCTGCGGGGCAGCACAGGAAGCTCGACTTACTGATACACTTACCACCTGTTGAGAAGTGTGTCGATGAGACGGCCTGTCGAGAACTCATCTGCACACACACAAAGTAGGGCAATGCATGACCGCACACGTCAGGAGTGACCACAGACGGACGAGCGCACGCGCAGAGAGAGGTATGAACATAAGGCACACGCACTGACCTCATGGAGGCTTCCGCGAGGGAGAAGAAGACACCGTGCTCTCCCGGGAGACGCCATGCTCTCGGTAGGCGGCAGGGTACCAACGGCTGAGGGCTGCCCGTCAGCTGGAGGCGCAAGGAAGAAGTGACGGCTGCCATCCGGACAAGCTGGAGGGCTTGGAGGGGCTTGGGCGAGCCACATAGGACGACAAGCAGCCCGAACGAAAATGAAATGGAGGAGCTGTGGCCGCGAGAAGGCCGACAAGGAGAAAAAGCGCGGCGGTGCTCACGAAATGGGCTGCATTCATTAAATAAACTGTCTTGTCTCTCGCGTCGAGAAATCTCGCCGCGAAAAGAAAAAAGGAGTGAAAGGGCGCTTTCTGTGCACGTGGAAGAACTTGGAGACTCCATCCAAGCTTGCACCCCCATCTGCCCCCAGTCTCGACGCCGTCAGCACACAGTGATCGATTCCATTGCATCAGCGAAAAAGTTGATGAGACGCAAGTCAGCATGCATCACACATACGCACAGAGAGAGCTAGAGAGGAAATCCAGCCATCGTCAGCAGAGAGGAAGCCATGAACAGGCCACACAGTCCGACAAAGAGGCCATGGACGCAGAAATCCACCCCGATGGATATATTATACATATATGTGTGTGTGTGTATCCGTATGTATTGGTGCGTACAGAGGACATACAAATACGGACACACACACAGGGACAGACAGAGGGTGGGACGGAGGGGGACGGGAGAGAGCCAAACTGAGGCAGCCAAGGCAGCAGAGACTTACCAGTCATGAGCACATGGCCATCCATCCGCACACCACAGCGATAAGGAGGAGTGAAGCGCATCACTCCAGTCAGTGTGTGTGGCTGTGGACACGGAAGCCCTCAGCAAAAGCGCCTCGGCGACCGTACCGAGTGCCATGCAGGGGGTCACACAGATATGGACTCAAAGCGACACACAGACACACACACACAGAGAGAAAGGAAGCCGCCCCGACCGACAGTAAGGCAAAACTGACTGACTGCATGGCCGCGGTCTGTCTGTCTGTCTGTCTGTCTGTGTGGTGTGGTGACGTGTGAGTGGATGGGCAATCAGTGTGAAACACACACGACCATGTCTGTCTGTATGGAATGGAACTAACAATGCGCCACAGACGGATGGATTGATGGATGGATTGATGGATGGATGGATTGTGTTGCTAACATCCCTCCCTCCTTCTGTCAGCAAGTGATCCTACATCGGTTGGCGGTGCGCTCCTCTGTCCTCTGTGTGTGGCCGGGAAAGCAACACAACTCTCATGCAAAGATGGATAAGCGCTGCAACCGGCCGATTGCGCAGCAAGTGGCCGACCCAAAATTGGAAATCCATCCACCAAAGCCCTCACACGTGCTGTGCTGTACACAAAGAGTGGACGGATGGGGGGGAGAGAGAGAGAGAGAGAGAGAGAGGGAGAGGATGTGTTGGAAGACAAGGTGAGGGACTGTGCTGCCCGCCTCCCTGGTGGTCCCTCCCTCGTCAGACAGTCCATATGGGTCTGTGGGGCGCCTCGCATTCTCACTGCCAAAACAACACCAGTGAGTAGACCACATGCAGCGGCTCAGCTGGTGGGCTGCTCAATTCTTCTATGCCGACGGCCACACTCTCAAACACCACAGCCCCCAACAGCCAGCCATGAAGGCCATCTTTTCTGCACCCCCACGCACTGATCCACGTGTCATCACACTGTCTGTATGTCTGTGGGCACTCGACGGCCTCGACAGCCCCTCTTGCCTCCATTGCCGTGTCCGCCTCACGAGTCACTCTGAGTACTCGTCGCTACCTAATCAACACACACACACACACACACAATCAGACAACTAGAAAGGTGATGCAGATCGACAGGAGCCAGGGGGTCTGTGCCGTGTTGTGTTGTGGTGCGTACCTCCGCTGCCCTCTTGTCCGTCGTTGGGATGCATATCATCGTCATCGTCATCGTCACCATCAAAAGATCCATCTGCACCACCCAAGTGTGTTTGTGTGTCTGTGTGTGTTTATGTGCAACGCTCTCCTCCCACCGTCATCGTCGTCATAGTCGTCACCCTCACTCTCACCACGGCCGTCCTCATCTACACCACACAGACAGAGAGGGCTCATCCATCCATCCATCCATCCTCATGTGTGTGTCCCTCTCTCCCTCCCTCTGTCTGTCTGTCCGTACCATCGTCGTCACTGTCGTCGCCCCCCTGCTGCTGCGGCTGGGCCTGTGGCTGTGGCTGTGGCTGTTGTGGCGGCTGCTGTCCGTCGAACACGTAAGGCGCCACAGCCTCCAGCGGCACACAAGCCAGGACGGTCGTCTCGGGGAAGCGGTCCTTGAAGGGCGCATCCTCATGCACACCAGACGCAGGCGCCTCGGTCGTCTTGACACTCACCTCCACTGCAGACACACAAGGGAGAGAACATTAGTGGCACGTAACCAGCAGAGCTGCCTGTCTGTCTGTCGGCCTAACCGTTGTTGCCCGTTGTTGCCCAGTCAATGATGCGAATCCATGCGACGAAGTTGTGGGTGCTGTTTGTGAGCACCAGGTATCGGACATAAGCCTCCGAGGTCAATGTTGTGCTGCAGCCGTCCACCGGCGTGTGGGGCGACTGGGTGAGGAGGGCATCCAGATGGCCGCCGCCGTCATTCCTGAACCAACCACACCACACACACACCCCTCTCACCCACTGGTGCCATCGGTGGCTTACCTGTCGAGATATTTCGTTGTGAAATTGGTCTGGTGAGTCTCAACGAAATGGTTGCGGATCAAGTCCTTGGCGGACGACGACGCCGACGCATAGGTGGAGCGCACCGTACCCCGTCATTCGCCGTCGACGTTGTCGTAAAAGATGCCGCTACGCACTGGTGGGTCATCCTGTAGTCGGTGCTGCCGGTAGAGGTGGCCGGCAGGGAGGGGCGGATTGAAGTCCAGCCGGAAGCCGGGCTCGTCGTTGATGGCCCGCACCTGATGGGCATGGCGGAAGAGCTCCAGCCGGCTGCCGTCACCGAAGTCGATGTGACGCCCTCCCTACCACCATCAGCTGCGCCACCACACGGGGAAGCGACACATACGCCTACACACACACAACACACACGCGCATGGATGAGCAAATGAGGCCCTTTCTTCCCCTCCCTCCCTCCCGCCCTGTGAGTCCCACCGTCATGTCGGCGTGTTTGTTGATGTCGTCAGCAGTGATGCTGACGGGCAGCGTGCAGTGTCCACACTGGCTGGCCCACCGCAGCACCTCAGCCACCTCATCCCAGCTCTGCTGCTCCACCATTCACATGGCCGCCAACAGCAGCCGCGCCTCGGTCACCGACTGCGGGCCGAAGGCTATCACGGTCTCCAGCCGGGTCCCATCGGCGAGCCGAATGCGATGGAGTGACCAATTGAGTCGCTCGCGGAGCGTCAGGGCAGGGAAGTGGTCATTGCTGACGAAGCGGGCTGCCGTCCTGAGGCGGCCGATGTCCTTGGCCTCGTCGTAGAGCTGGTATCTGTCGTCCCGGTGAATGAAGTCGAGGCACTGGCCGTGGACGGACGGCGAGGCCTCGTCGGTGGCCTTCCGCGAGACGGTGTTGCCCATCGCACAGAAGCCTTTCTAGTCGTCAAAGCTCGCAGTGATCGAACTTTCCGACAAGAAGACGTTGACAAGAACGCCGAGTGGAAGAGTGGAAAAAAAGAGTGTGACGGTTGTTCATTGGCGATTGCGTTTGGTTCATCTGAGAGAGTGTGTTTGGGTCTCTGTGTGTGCTGGGTGCGAGGGTTACGGTCAGTGTAAAGTCTGTCCTTCGCGCACACAGAGCCATCCATCCATCCGTCAAGCCAGCCAGCCAGTCAGTCCAGTGAGTGAGTCGCTGCTTGAGTTATGGGCGAAGATTCGTCTTTATCCCGACATGCCATTCCCTCGCTGCCTGAGTGTGTGTGTCCGTGTTTGTGTGTGTGGTCCCCCTGGCTGCCTTGACTTGTCCAACGAGTGCGTGCACCCACAGAATGTGTGTGTGAGAATGCTTCAGCTTCTCGCGATGTAATGCAATGTCTGTCTGTCCGTCAATGTCCGTCCAATCAAAGACACACAAGAGCCACCCATCCGGTCCATCCAGAAGACACCGACACACAGGCCAGACAGCATGCGGACGGACGCAACACAAACAACACGGGAGAGGCAGGGCCGCTGCCGTGCAGGCAGATAGATATAACCGACCGACCACGTCTGTACGCACCACTCCTTCTCGCCTTTCACCTCAACTACGGCTGTACTGGACGGGCGGACCATCCTCCTCCCTTCGTCTAGTTCTTATCTTAGGTCTGTACCAAAACGCCACCTGCCTTAGTGCCTGCCTGCCCGCCGAATGCCGCCCGCCACACACACACACAGCCACACACACAGCCAGACAGCGAGGGGATACAGAAAAAAGAACGAATCGACGGGGCGCATTCCTCTCATTTCATTTCACTTGATTGTCTTGGCCGACGAGAGATCGACCAGCACACACCATTCATTCACAACACTCCGCGAAGCCATTTCAGTTCGCTACTCGTACTTTACCCTGCGGCGCGCCCCCCGTGTGTGTGATGTGTGTCGGCAAGTACTTGATTGATCGGCCGGTCTCGTGTGTTTTTTCTTCTCTTCCATCGGTACGGAAGGCCACCAGAGAGGCAGACAGACAGGCAGTGAGTATAGTACACAATCGACGACATGTATCGCAGAGATCTGTGTGTGTGTGTATGGGCGACTCCATGCGCCAGACAGACACACTCAGTCACCCCCACCCCTCCCCACACACACGGCAGGCAGGCAGGCAGGCAGGCACAGAAAAGTACCAATCAGCCGCATGCATCGTTTGTCGATGCACGCTGTCAGTGTATCGGCACATGTGGCCCCATAAAAAGAGCAACAACGGCAGCACCCACATTAGCAGCAACAACAGCAGCCCACACATACAGAGAGGAGGCCTTACTGGTTGTGGGTGAGAGGCATCTATCCATCGGCCAGACCAGGCTGGCAACCGACAGCCAGCCAGCCAGCGACCCGCGACTAGAGAAAATACCAGAGGACTCAACCAGGCAACGACCAGTCGACCGAGGGAGCGGCAGCAGAGATGGGATAGCCATACGATCGTCCGCACACAAAACGGCAACAACAACAACAACAACAACACAACACAACACATCCAAGCGCAAGGCAACGAAATGCAGCAGGTACGAGCAAGGAGCTGATCGGTGAGAGAGTGCATGTGGCAAACTAAAGGCAAGTAAAACCGCCCTTTGGTGATGACTGGAAAAATGCCATGTACAGTGGACAGACAGATCGAGACGGTGAAAACAAAACCAAAACCGCATCATCTTCCTTTCTTCCCGAGAGCATCAGCCAGCCACCCCCTCCCCCCTCAACCAACCTTCTCCCCCATTAAACCCCCAGCCATCGATCCATCACAACCCCTCCCCCTCCCTCCCATCCCAGACAGTGCTAGATTGCCTGCGCCCCGGAGGAGGGCGCTGTTCGGACCTTCCTTCTTCAAAACGGCAGAGACACACACAGAGATAGAGAAGTGTGGGTGGAGGAGGGGAGAGAGGACGGAGGCGTGTGGACGGCCGTTGATTCATCTTTCAGCCTGCCCCCCGTCTCCTCTCGGCTCGCCCGCCCGCTGTCTGGTGGTGGTGGTGGCGTCTTTCCTCTTTGCTGGTTGCTGAGTGCACCCATGTGGAAATACCCACACACACCCACACCCAGGCAGGCAGACAGACAGAAAGACAGGCAGGCAGGCAGGCAGGCAGAAAGGCGGGCAGCTGATGGGGCACATGCAGACACGGATACACAAAAACAGACACACTCTCTCTCTCACACAAACGTAAACAAAGAGGGATCGACCAGCGAAGGGACAACCAACCAACCGATGTGAGTACGTACGAAGGAAAGGCTCTGGTCCGCCCAGACTGACAGACACACACACACAGAGGCATACAGACGTACACAGCAGGTGGGTATGGGATCGACGGAGTGACGGAGGGAGGAAGGGCACCAGCCGTCGGGGTTAAAAGAGCGCAGAGGTGTAGAAAAATTTCGACGACCACACAGTTATTGATTGCCACATATGGAGCCGATACACAGACAGACAGACAGACACACGAGAGAGAGAGACGCCCATCCGCCACACACAGGCTGTTCTGTGCGTGACGGATGACAGCGAGGAAGGCAGACTGGTAGAGATATAGATACGGATAGACAGCGACAGAGAGAGAGAGAGACACACACAGAGAGAGAGAGAGAGAGACATGCAGGGGAAGCCGTGTCAAGCCAAAAACGCACCTGCACTCAATCACTCCTCACTCTATCTCTCTCGCTAAAGCAACACACAATACATGATACATGACACAATGCGCAACAGGCGGCACGCAGCGCGCACACGCACAAAAAAGAAAACTTCCGTCAAACCAGCCAGCCGTCCTCTCATCGCCCCTGCCCCCTCCCCTCCCCCTTCCTCCCTCCCTCCGCCCCTGACACCTACCTACCTACCGGCCTACCGTGTGTAAACAAATTCCTGCATCGATTATGCATTCATTCTCTCAGTCAGCATCGTGTGGGTCATGTGGGAGGGTGTGTGGGATGGGATGGGACGGGATGTGGCGAGTGCCTCTCTCCATGTGGGTGGGTGTGCGTCGTCGGCTCATTCGTCAAATCGTCAAAAAGGCCTCACTCATTCACAACCTGCACTGCACAACCTGGTAGGGCAAATGGGCGTGCACGAGTGTGCAGCCAGCCCCACACACAGAGGGGTAGGGGGGAGGGTGAGAGGGAGAGGAGAGAGCACGTCTACGCCCACCAGGTTTCAAGTCTGACCCACACCAGCACCACATGAGGCCGCGCGCCACTTTCTGTTGAGGGGAGGCGGTCTCACGTGACGCTCGTGTTACACACGACTGACTGACTGACTGACCTGGCTGCTCTGGCTGCTCTGCAGACAGGGCGGCAGATAGGGGGATGTAGTCGAGGAGGAAAGTACAAACAGAGATCAGAGACTCCCTCTGCCCCCGGTGCTTAGAAAAGGGGCACACACACACACACACACACGCACGCACGTCATCAGAAGTGTCTGGTCTTGTTGGTCGCAACCTGGGTGTGCATCGCATCACTCGTCAATTACAACACGACA